>OY986947.1:6251727-6348046 GCA_963920595.1 Eimeria praecox | reverse complement strand
GCATTCCTCATGGGGCATCTGCTGTTGAGCCCCAGCCCCTGGTAGCACCCGGCGTCTTGCTGCCTCTACTAGGAGGAGAGCTGATAGCCGGGGAGCCAGAACCTGCTGAATGCGGCGCAGCAAGGCTGCTGCTGAGAGTCTGCTTGCGGCATCGTAGTCTGCTGTCGCACGTAGCTGCTGAAAGGGCCCAGAGGGTACGGAGGCCCCGCAGGGCACTTCTGCAGCGTCCGACGAACGAGCTGAGATTGCAACCCTGGATGGCTGAGAAAGTAAGGCTGACGAGGATTCCGCCAACGCATGCAAAGCCTCTTGCTTGGAAGTAAGCCCCAAAGCAGTGCTTGCAATCCGACGTGCATGCGCTGCGGTGAACGCTGAAGAGAGCTGCAGGTGGACAGCCGCAGCAAACACCTCCGGGGCCTCCTGCTGGAGCGTCATGTAGCGCATGATGCCTTCCTGGCTAGCTAGCAGCGCGCAGGCTTGAGCGGTATGCACACAAGTTCGTAGAGTCAAATCCCGCCTCATGTCTTTTCTATGGGCCAGCAACTCCAGCAGCTGCATACTCACCAGCAGAGAGAGCTGCAGCATGGCCCCTTGCTCTCGCACTCCAGCTTCAGGTGCCCCATGGTGCTCTTGTAATGAGCTCTTAGAGTGTTCCTTAGGGATATCGACAGAAGATGAAGCATCGGCAGATGCCGGAGCTGAAGCTATGGAAGCCTGCTGCCTGCCTATGCAACTTCCTAATACTGAGAGCGTTTGCTGCCCTCCGGCAGCTGCAGCTACCTCAGCTGCATTCTGCTGCACCAGCAAAGCAGCCAGTTGCAGCCCCAGCGCCGCCTCCTGTGCACGAAGCTCCGGCGGCTCTTGTGGCCGCTGCACCTGCTGAAGCAGCTGCAGCAGACGGTGCAGTGCTTCAGATCCCAGAGAAGGCGGACAGCAGCACAGCTGCGTGAGGTCGCAGCACAGCAGCAAAAGGTCGCGAAGGGGAGAGACCCTTGCTGCAGTTTGCAAGCAATCTACACCAGCTCGCAACTGCGCAGCTAGGGTGGGAGGCAGAGAGCAGGCGGTATCAGTAAGGGCACCAAACGTCAGAGCACTTCCCCCCTTTGGCGTGCTGTTTGCAAATTGCTGGTGTTGCTGGTGCTGGTGCTGGTGCTGCTGCTGCAGCCGCTGCAGTCTCACAGATGTTCGCTGCAGATGTGCTCGGAGGCCCCCCAGGCGACGAACAACCGCAAGGGCGGCCCGAGCTTGAGCCACAGCTGCTGACGCAGCTGCTGTTGTCGCCGCTGCTGCTGCCGCCGCTGCTGCTTGTGTCGCTGCATCCTTCAGTCGGCTGACTGCAGTGTGTTGCTGTGCTTCTACTAAGTGCAGCAGTTTGACAGCATCTTCTGGCGTATGTACAGGGAAGCTGCTTCTACCCATGAGCGATGGTGAATGCTCCCCACAATGTCGAGAATCGGGCGCTCGCAGGGAAGGCGCCTCAGAAAAGCACTCTCTCGAAATCGTAGCATGAGAAGCCACTGCATCTTCAGCAACCGTGTTGTGGAGGTTTCTGCAGCCTAAAAACGAGGTGTACGGAAGACGCGTTGGCCGATTTCTGTGTATGTAAGAACCACTACCATATCTCGAAATATTCTCTAAAACCGTTAACCTCGGGGAGGAGCAGCAAATGCCGCTGTCCCCATTGTGCTTCACCAAGTGAGCTTTGAAGGAATGAAAACAAACATTGGCTGTGAGCAGCGCCCTCTCCCTTACAGCCACCGACATCCCAGCAAAGCGGGGCCCTCGCAGTGTGCAGTCGACACTTCTCACATACTGCATTAAAGTATATAGTTGCCAAACGATGAGGTAAATTAACGAGCGAACAGACGGGCAAAGGCCCTCTAGAAGATCTCGAGGCGCATCGATCCAAGAGGGCCCCAATGTGCCCTTCAAGCGGGGCCCCCGCTTCTGCAGCTTGTGCTGATGTAAGGGCTAAAATTACTGCGGAAAGACGTACGTAAAAATCCTTTAAAATTCATTTTTGATGCATCTTGCATCAATGTGGCAGTGATGGGAGGCGCGCAAAACTCCCCTTCCATGCTGCCTGTTACCGCTTGCATACCTATCCTTCAACGGCAATGGCAAAGGGGAGGGAGGCGGCTTCTTCGCCACCTGAGAGAGGGACTTTCGGTGTTTGCATAAAAACCACGTCCAAAACGGGGGCGAAGGAGGGCTCTGCTAAGACGAAGAAGGAAAAAAAAGCCTCAAAAAGGGAGACAGCAGAAACAGAAAATGGGGGCCTCTGCCCCCTAGTAGTCCAGGAACTGATGCGACAGCACTGCAAAGGCATGTGGAGCGATAGTGATGATGACAGCCTTTCAAATAAGGGCTCAAACAACAACCAAAAGGGGAGTATTAGGCAGAATAACTACGCCTGTGGAACCCCAAACTCTAAGGGGGAAAACCCTCCAAAAGAAGCCGAAGGAGAAACAGGCAAAGCCAGCGACGCAGACAGACACCAGGACCAAAAAATCGGCAAGTTAAGGAAGACGACAGAGACAAGAGCAACAAGAAAGAAGGGGAAGGATACCAAGCAGTCGTCGGAACTTCACCCGAACGAGGCAGGTAAAATCCCCACCCCGCCGCTGTCTGTCAGCGTGAGGGCCCCGCTTAGGCAGCAGCAGCATCTGGAAGCCGGCACAGATGAAGTGGGGTTAAAAGATGTTATAGGCTTGAGGACTAGGCGCCAGCAGCCCCAATCAGGAGACGCCGCTAGGAAATACAAGACCAAAGGACTGGGTAGATGGAGTTGCATGCGCATGCGCATGCAAACAGCATCATATCCAGTAGGAGCAAGAGCAACTGCTGTTGCTGCTGCGCGTGATGAAGCAGCAGAGACCAAACAAACTGCAGGAGAAGGGGCAGGGTTGGCATCGGGCTCACTGCAGCTGCTGAAAAAGATGGGGGACCTCCCCTTTGCTGCAGCAGGACCCCAGAAAAACCTCAAAGAAACACCTTATGAACACACAGACAGCAGCACACACACAGACAGCAGCAGCAGCAGGGGCAGCAGAGAAAAAGAGCGAACTGCAGCACAAGAAGCCCGCAAGGAATTCGATGAAGCCGTAAAAGACATCCGCAACATCGGTAAGAGGAATCTGGCAATGAGGCAGTGAAGCCCGAACTCTTAAGCGCAGCCTTTTTTTTAAGTGCTTGCTGCCACACCAGTGAGTGCAAGGGGGGAGTTGGGCGTGCGTGTTCGAGCTTCTCTTAGATATGCTGCAGTATTTGCTGGCCGTTGTTTGCTGCGTCTGCCCTTCAGTGTATCCCCACCTCGGGAGGTTTCAGCGTCGCCAGTTCTTAACGACAGCTTTGAGAGCCATGGGCATTGGTACGTGCACTGGCTCTCTCTCTCTCTCTCTCTCTCTATATATATATATATATATATATATAGATAGATAGATAGATAGATAGATGCATACATACATACATATATACATACTTAACATTTAATAAGATGCACATAATTCGTGGTCCTCGAACACTTGTACCCTAAATGGGGGACAGAACCCTTGCTCCTCGGTTTTGGAGTTTAGGGTTTAGGGTCTGGTTTGTTTGGCTGCAGCTGCTGGGAAGACACAGAAGATGCCTCTTCCGGAGCTTAGGGCATGGCAGAAGGCGACAGTGGCGGCAATACGCAAACGGCGTGAGGAAGAGAAGACGCTAGGAGTTAGTAGTCACATTGATTATCAGGGCTCGATTCAACAAGCTTCGCGCGCGCGGTCAAAGCTCAAAGCACAAAAGGCCAGAAGAAAGCATCTCCGAGACACATTCAAACACGCCGGCAAACTCGCAGGGAAAAAGGGTAGGAAATAGACAGCTGCATGTTAAGCAAGAAACGAACGGAAAGGCAATACCCTGAGACTAGTGTTCCAAGGTATTGCCTTTGTATATTCTTTTTATTTAGAACCTCTCAACTACTGTTTCAGGAAGCACAGCACAGGCAGTGCTCAACACTGGCTACCATAGATACACGTAGACTGCTGAAGTGGTTGTTGGCAGACACCTGAGGACAAGCTTTCGATCGTTGAAAGCCGAATCTGCTGATCGAATATACTCAAAAAATGTATGAGGATACTAGTCTGAGTTGCCAGTAGGAGGGTTGCTTGAGTGTGGGTAGTTAGGGAAGCTTTCGCCCCCTTCATCGGGTTGTGTAAACTAGTAAGCGCGACGAACGCGAATAAGCCTACGTTTTACGCCCATGCAATCAGCAAAAGTCAAATACGTAGACGCTTAGGGGAGCAGAACATGGCCGGAACGAATTGGGTAACGCAGCTGGAGTAGCTGTAGATGATGGGTTGGGGGGGGCGTTGCTGCAGGTTTTATGGCCGCTTTTGTTAGCTATATTTCTTCAGTAATTAGTATAATAAGGATTAATGAGGCTTGTTGAATATTCAAAGGAATGCTGAGGCCCATTATGAGACCTTTCAAAGCAGGAGCTTTGAGACCCGTCGGCGCTGAGCTGGGTTCCGTCGGCTGCGCCCTCGAGGCGTATATACACCATACATTTGGTTACAAGTGCAGATCGATGAATATATTTATACTTTTTACTCAGTCTTTCGTTTTGCTCGCCTACTAAGGACTCAGCAAGCATCTTTAAGCAAATCGAGACGAAGATTTCATCGCCTCTCCGAGGCACCCGCCTGCCATCCTGAGTGACTGGCAAACAGAAATATGCGTTTGTTTGTTTCCTGCGTGGATTTCCTCACATTCTTGCTGACGTATTTGCATGAGTAATTGGAATATTCAGATGGGAAGAGGAGGCTTTTGCTTGTTTCGACCGCTCAGACACCGCACCTGCATCGTGTTAAATGACTGACCTGCTTGTTTCCAACTCAAAATGAAACAAACTGCCAAAGAGAAAGCAACGGAACTTGAAGCTTGCATCAGAGGTGAAGAAACTCTCCGCTTCTTTGATTCCCCCTTTCACTTATCTATGAACCCGACACCAGGCGCTGCTTCCTGCCCCCTCTCCGCGCTCTGCGTGCTTTCGTCCTCATATCTATATATTTGTTTATGCATATCAGGATAAACGCATTGATATTCTGCTGCTGATGCATTTTTGCTGTCTGCGCTACCCTGCTTGACTACATGGGTACACACAGAACAGTCGGACCATTAAGGCCCAGTCTGACCCCACTTCGGGATTGTAGGCGGATCTACCCTTATTTCGCCTTTTTGCATCCTCCTCTGTATGCGCCTCTTTCGCTGCTTACTTGTGTGTATGCACTTCTTTGTAAGCATCTTCCCCTCTATGCATTTCTTCAGAAACCCAACGGCAGGTTGGAGCAGTTGTGGGGGGAAATGCTGAAGACTTGAATGCAACAGAACTCCATCAACGCATTGCGGCAAACAAGGCAACGATTAGTGAGCTGCGTGTTTCTGGCGAAGTACCCGAGGCAGTCCTTGCCCAGCAAGAACGGGTAGGCCACAGCATGCACTCCAAACAGCACGATGTGCATACACCTGAAATTGTATGCTTGCAATTCTTCCATTGCCGCTGTTTGCTGCTGCAGATCCTGTCGCGCGCCTCCGATCTGCTGGCTGCGCATTACCAGCAAAAGTCGCTGTCTCGTCCCTTTTCTTTCAAACGCACTGTAGCAAAAAGTGCTGCCGCTGCTCCCAAAGCAGAACCCGCTGCAGCATTAACTCGAGACGCCCCTCAGACTGCAAGTTCTGCTGCATCTGAAACAGAGGATAAGGGCGCACATCGCGGAGAGGAGACAAAACTAGCAAAATCCGCTGCAGCCAAAGCAGAGACGGAGGCCCCCGCCAATGTTCTGCTTATCTCCGGCATATCCCAAAGGGTGTCCGTCTACTTGCTGTTGAGGGGCGGCACGCGGTTGTGCACGTAGTGAATTAAGGCAAAGTGCACCATACCGCGTGTGCATGCGAACGAAGATGCCGCATGCTTGCAACCACTTGTGCAGGGGCACCCGCTGCATGCATGCGTGCTTGCCTCCTACATGGGTGCATGCATGCGTGCTGAGGGAAGCTGCGGCTGCTTGCATTCAGGCTTTTCGTGGGCCCGGGAGTAGCTAGTGGAAGGGAACTTTGGCTGAAGAATTTGGTAAGGGGTGCATACGGGCTATATTTGCATTTGTGTGCTTCCCCTTTCACCTCCGTTCTCGTCTGTGTACTTTCTCCGTTGCACTTCTGTGTTGCTTCTTCTGTTTTTCCGCTTTCGTTGGTCGCTGCTGGTATTTTGCTTCAAGTTGTGTTTTTATTCGGCACACGCCGTGCCGCGTAGAATGGCGTACGTATAATTGCGTTGTACACACACCTCAGCACGTGGCGCTGTGCGCTGTTCTGCTTGTAGGATGCTTGCACAGTTTATATTTTGGACAGAATTCCTTCCGCGAGGCTTCAGGGCCTCCGCAACTCAGCGATAGCGTGAGCATGGGAACTCGACCTTCCTCTGTAGCTGCTTTGGGTCCGACAAACAGAAAAGGGATTTGCAGAAGCCGAACGCAAGCAAGAAGTGAAAGTTAACGCGGACAAGTCATACTCTTCTTCCTTCTCCCGCATTTGTCTTCTTAGGCTCCTCGAAGTCGGCAGCGCAGTTTGGATTGATAATTGCAGCAAATGCCTCTTCGCCGTCCATGCGCAGCAGGTAAATACGAATATATATCTATATGTATCTATATCTATATCTATATCTATATCTATATCTATATCTATATCTATATCTATATCTACCTATCTATCTATCTATATATATATATATATAGATAGATAGATAGATAGATAGATAGATAGATAGGTAGATAGGTAGATAGATAGATATAGATATAGATATATATATGTTTTTTTGCGTTGCGGATAAGTACAAATTCCTTCCACCTGAAGGCAGGGTATGCACATACACGTACAGCATAGAGATTGTACAAATATACGCATACGCCGGTGGATGCATGCCAGTTTTACAATACTTATTGCGTGTACATATGTCTGCTCAGTGTGTACTGTGCAGAATGCAGAATTGTAGAGCGCGCAACAGGGTGCGCAACAGTCCATCGGTTTGCCTGACACAGCTAGTTGGAAAATGTATTAAATTGAATGAAATGCAGAGCGAATGCGTGAATTATATCACCAGCTTATTCTGCTTTGTTCTTGCCTCAATGTTGCTTCGCCTCAGCTGCGCGTGCATGATTGTATGGACGTCAGCTTCTTCGCAGCTACCGCCTCTTCACCGATCATAGAGGGGTGAGAGCATAACCAAATGCAGCAACAGGCAGTGTTACAGCAAGACACAATAGGAATGTGCCAGCAAATGCCACTATTAAAGCAAAGAACACTGCATAAGAGCATACCGACAAGTGGCAATACTGAAACAAAAAGCATATGAAGATGCCGACATGCTATAAAGTTTAGTCGAAAACCTAAATGTGCCCACATATCTTAATATTAGAACAAAGAACGGTACATAAGCAAATGCAGCGGATGGAACTATTAAAACAAAACAACGTACCAGAATGCTAGCGAATGATCGCACCAAGAAAACAGTGTTCAAGCGAATGCCAGGAAAGCATAATATTATGCCAAAGAGCAGCATATTACTCACGGTGAATTTCATTGTTTCTGTGCAATCTTCAGGACAACAGAAGCCGTTTTTGCGCCGTCTTTCTGCAGTTTGTGTACTGATGGCGTCACTGTTCAGCCTGTAGGGAGTTCGGTTACTAGTTAGCTGAACTAAACCGAGAATATCTTGTATTTTAGTAATCAGCTGCGCTAAGTAGAGGAGGCATCCACCCTCTAGCGGGGGCTTTCCAACTGCAAGCGCTTGAGAGTAGTAATGCACCGCTACGAAGTACTGTAACAGACGTATTGGCAATGCTTCAGTAGATGTATTGATGATACTACAATAAATGTATTGATAAGTACTGCAACATATTTAATAGTTCATTGCGATGGTATCACTACACAGGAGCACAAGGTTGCCACGGACGCTTTAAATGCACCAATACCGAAAAGAAAATCCAGGACTCTACGCGATGCACCAGCCGTGGCCTCACGCTTCGCTGCTTTTAGGGTTCACTGTTTAGGGCTTAGGGTGTAGGGCGTCTCGTTCTTCTTCGGGTGCTTCAGGGGCTGCGCAGTGCTGCCTGGCGCGAAGTGAAGGACTTTGACTGGATCAAGCGTCAGGCAAGTGTATGCATGATTTAGATGCATCCAGTGTGTGCAAGCTGCATGCATCTAAGCTCCTCTCCTCATATCAGTTACCTTTAAAGCCGTTAGTGCCGCTGCCTTTGCCGCAAATGGCAACGCTAAAATGAGTCGTAGTGGGCCTGCTGAGGTAGCTAATAGAAATAATTGGCTTAAGACCGCTTCAGGCACACAGATATACAGGCATATATATCGACAAGGCTTGAATTGTTGTAGGTTTCTGTTGCTAAGTTGTGTATGAATTATGTATATGCCGCCAATATAATTCTATATGCCTATATATGCATCTATGAATGCCCTGTACGCAAATGCATATACATACAAAAAGGCAGGCATATACCTGCGCGTGCGTGCATTGTGGAAATATCGGCTAAAAGATATAAAGCGCTCCTTTCTAATTGGCAATAAACGCTGTGCAGGCAACTCCGTTCTGTTCTCGCAGCAATCTCCCAACTGGAGGCTTCTGGATGGCCCGGACACTACAGTTTATTCCTTGAACTGCATTAGAACATCCGAAGGGAAAGACGGAAATCACGAGGAAAAAGCCAGTGTTCAAGAATTTCCTCCTTCGGCAATCAGGATGGCTGCTGGGGGTTCCTGTGAGATTATGTGCGGCGGCTGGCGTCTCACAGGGGCCCCCCAGGGCTTCTCAGCTGCTGCTTTGGCGCAGCATGCAACCGCTGCTGCTGCTGCTGCTGCTCTTACTGCGGAAGCGCTGCAACGGATATCGGCTCCGGCAGCTGCGAATCTGGCTGAACCTCCGGGAAGGGCAGCAACAGCTCAGAAGGAGGAACCTGATGAGATATGACAGGTTATTTCATGATGAATTTGCTGCTTATGCGCAGAAATAGGGACATACTTGTCTACTTTGCGGAACCCTGTGAGTGCTGGTGGCTACTTGTTGGTAGTGGTGTTGTTTACCAACAATATTTCCTTCTTGTCTCTATTTTGTGTTTCGTGTGTAGTATGCCTGTAGCAATAAGAAGCGATCCTTAGTGTACTCTGTGAACAGAACGGCACCTACATCTTTCAGGGTATGAGATGGCAGGGTTGTAGTGAGAGTTGTCAGCTTCATTAGGGTTTACAATTGACGGCCTAGGAAACATGGAGATGACCGTCGTTGCTTGCTGCATAGGTGTCAAAATAATTAAGATAATACAGTTCCTAAAAGCCAATTTTGCTTGCCTTCCTGCCTCTAAGTCTCTTAGCCATAGCGGCATGAGGGCCTGGAGATGATGATGTGAGGAGGCAGCAGAAAAGTATTTTCTTGCAGGTGTTTAACCACTCCTTGTTCCAGCCTTTGCAGGAAGGCAGCCCGCATGCAAGTACTGCCAGACTCACTCTTGAAGCCTGCAGTCTCTATATAATTGTTACTGAACACCTATTCCTTGGCACTCGGGCACAAGGGCTTCTGCACACAAGTAAAAGTACAAATAATAGCAGCCTCATAAAGGCCAGGCTATATGGGCTGTTAAGGGTTTGCAGCATGCTCTGCGTGATGCTGGTATTCGTACCTGTGCTCAACTGCGGGAGACCAAGTGTTTGAAGACAGTCTAAACTAAAGTCTACAGTGCTACCTCATGCCGCAAAGGGGCGTCGCCTGCGTGTGCATGTGGGGCTGCCTTACAGCGCTAGCTGCTGTGAAGGTGCGTTGCAACCCATGGCAGTCCTGTCCGTGTCCTCATCAGCCCAGGCCCTTGGACGTCTGTGCCCAGGAGGGTTGGAGGCTGGAGGGGAAATGGGCTGCTATCGCGACCTTTTTCATCAAGCATTTGACTCTACTGCAGCTCGTAAGGGTCCACGGCTACGACCGAGGGTAACCGTTGCAGGACTGCTAGTGAAAAGCACCGGCGAAAGCCCTTCAGCCTCACCTTACATCTTCGGGAATTCTAGCTTCCTTATTGCAACTTATTTTTTGGATTATTTCAGACAAATACTAGTAATGATGGAAATAATGTGAGGGTGACCAACGAAGGCTGTGGCCTCTACTCATTCGTTTCATATGATGCTAAAGGATTAACGCTGCTGAGACGTGGCGGTGGCAAACGGTGACGGAATATATATATATATATATATATATATATATATATATATATATATATACGTGGTTTTCAAAGGATCTGTGTAATTTCAATTTTGACTCAGCAAAGCTTAAAACGAGCTCAATCAAGATTGTTGAGGTACATATGTCCTGAGCGAGAAGAGAAACGGCGGTTTTTCTGGAATGCTTGCCTAGCTTAACACGCCATTTAATTCAATGAGGAGCAAGGCCATCTACTTTTAGTTACTACTATTAATAAACGGTGCGATTTCTGATGCTTCGCTTGCGCTTCTTTGGCTTCGTTAAAAGGATGGGATGGGGGGGTGTTTATGCGGGGGGGTGGGGGTCGGCGGCAGCGGCCGATCTGGGTTTTTCTCGAAAAAAATCGGTGTTTTGGTATGATTTGGATTTTGAATTCATTAAAAAATTCAAAATCCAGATATTGGCTTATAACTTCCGGCTCTTTGTTCGCCTTTTGCCCTCCCTGCGTCGGCGTCGCTGGGTCTTCGGACCGGGGGAGACACTCAACTCGTCCGTTCTTCCCCCTTCTTAAGCCATAAATCGTATTTGATAGGCTTTTAGATTATATGCGTCGGCCATTTAATCTTTGAAGTTCGTCTGCACGCAGCATTTGAGTGGCGCCCATGTGTCAGCGAGCCGGGAGGGGGTTGGAACGCCAGGCTATATCGAGCCCCTATATATAAGCACGCATTACTTATATTTATATATAATCATGAAGAGGCATCCGTATACACTACTGAGGGTTCTGTATACACCGTAGGGCCAGCCGGAGAAGCCCCTAAAGTACTCGTATGCCAGCCTGAAGTACGCGTATGTCAGCCCTTTGCACGCTGAGTAGGGCTGTGCGTGTACACCCAACAGGCAACTACATACACCCCCAAACGCTCCTTATACACCACAGGGTGGCGCGCATACACCCTCAGGAGCTATTTCCTTAGCCTGCCCGTCTAAAATGTACATCCATGAGATTGTTCTTGATGGGTTCAAGTCTTACTCCTCAAGGGTCACGGTGGGCCCCCTACACCCACAGTTCAACGCCATAACAGGCCTCAATGGCACAGGAAAATCAAATATCCTCGATTCTATTTGTTTCGTGCTCGGCATTTCAAACCATTCGCTCGTAAGGCTTCGTTCTCGTGGCCCTTTTATCTCTCAACTTCTCTAGGTGGTTTTATCTTCGTCTTAGCCCCTCCCTGTGATTTTTACCTTCATAACCCCTCACAGAGTCTTTGCCATCCCCCTCTCCCCTCTCTCGTTGTCTTACCCGTAGCTCCTCTGTGGCTTCCTGTCAATCAATCTCCCTTGTCTTTGTCGTCGACTTGGGTTTCAACATTGTATGGCTCTATTTATGGCTTCTTTGGCTTTCACTTACACGATATACAGCCTAAACTCGACAGAATAACTTCAAAGAATGCCTTTCCACCTCCGCCTAAGCTTCCCTCCTATACCTGCCCCCTGTTGTACTGAACACTTTGGGGCCCCCTTGGATCCCCAAGGGCCCCCTAGAAGGGAGCCTTTAGATCCCATAGAAAGGTTTAAGGCCTACAGGGCCTTGCTGCTGTCCTTTGGGATGCTTTGAGTTGTCTTGTTTGTTGCATTTTGCATCGAATTCGCTGCGTGGCTTGCATGCAGGTGCGGGTGGCGAGGCTGGAGGACTTGGTGTATAAGCAGGGGCAGGCGGGCATAACGAAAGCGACCGTTACAATAAAATTGAAAAATGATCCAAACGAACCCAACAACCCGCTGCCTCCCCCATACAGAGACATGCGAGAGATTTCGATAACGCGGCAGATTATTATCGGTGAGCGAAGAGAACGAGAACAAAATGGACCGCTGCACAACCCCGCTCAGCTGTCATCTTTCTGCTTTCATAACACATCAATCCGTTTAATGACGTGCTGCGCTTCTAAGCCTTACCGTTGCCTCTCCTGTGGCGCACGGATTAATTTATACTCACCATTAAGTACATGCTTTCAAATTTATATGATCATATGTCCATATCTATATATCTATATCTATCTATCTATCTATATATGGATAGATAGATAGATAGATAGATAGATATAGATAGATAGATATAGATAAATCGATGTATAGATATGGATATAGATATGGATATAGGTGTATAGATACAGATATAGATATAGATATAGATATAGATATAGATATAGATATAGATATAGATATAGATATATAGATATAGATATAGATAGATAGATGGATATAGATATGGATATAGATAGATATAGATATAGTATAGATATAGCTATTGTTATGTCTGTTGGTTATCGTATGGGCAGTCGTGTGTTACACAAGCACCGCGGATGTGCATGCAAGCTTTACAAGGCCGATGGGCATGCACTTGGTATATACCTAAATGCATATAAGCATAGTGTGTGCGTGTATGCATGCATATATATGTATGGTGCTTACCACGTACACTAGTATTTACGCACTTGTGGCAAGGGTAATAAGTGTGTTCAAATTCGGCCCTGTATACAGCCCATTTGGCTTTTCCCTCACCTGGGGATTTTTCTTTGTTTGTTGCTGTATTTGCGTCAAGGGGGGAGGGACCGCTATTTGTTGAACAGTCGCATTGCCCAAGTGAAGGAGATTCGCGATTTCTTTCAGTGTTGTCAATTGAACATCAACAGCCCGCACTTCATGATTCAACAAGGCAAGTGGGATGAAGTGCAGCGAGGCGTAAAGGGTGTAAAGGACCCGCTGTAGACAGAATCCCCTCAATGGCTGCTGCCAGTTCAACCCCAGCAGCCCCTTACGGTTCAGAGAGCACAATTATGGCATATTGTTTAGATGTTAGTGTGCGCACAAGCGCCAAGGCCCTTCCTAGGGTATCCCGAAAAGCTGGTTGGCGAATAGTTAAGTCTGCAGGGCATGCCATTTGGGTAGCATATGTAATATTCTTCGAATACCGATATGCGTTGATATCGTGGTGTCCGTCTTTTGCATGTTCTTTTTACTGAGATGTGCATTGCCCCCTGCGTCATTTTTGCGAGTTGTTCCTTCCCCCCTTGTGCTCTTTTCATGCCGTTGCTTTTCGTGAGTTAGAGCTTCTTTCGCTTTGTTGCTGTTTTGATTTCTTCTCAAGTTGCTTTTGAGTTGCTCTTTCGAGTTGTGCTTTCGAGTTGCTCTTTCGAGTTGCACGAAGTTGGCGCTTGTGGGTTGCCTGTTGCTGCTTTGTTGGTGAAGGCAAGATAACTAAGGTGATAAATATGAAGCCGAAGGAGCTACTGGGTCTGATAGAGGAAGTCTCGGGCACGCGCATGTATGAAGTGAAACGGGAGAACGCGGTGAAGCTGGTTGGTAAGAAGGAGCAAAAGCTGCTTGAGATTCAGAACGTCTTGTCTGAGGAAATCCAGCCTAATGTTCAGAGATTGCAAAAGGAGAAAGCAGACTACCAAAATTACGTCAACCTCAAGGAGTCGCTGCAGCACTTCCAACGATTTGAAACCGCCTACCGCTATTTCTGGTGCAGCCATTTCCCCATTAGCTCCATTCCTCTAAACTCCGATTCATCCCCCGTAGTTCCCGAACAGGGCTTGGTTGCGCTGCGCTGCCACCCGCAAGCGCAAGAATCATGTTGGCTGCAGGGTTGCAGTCGACATAGCGTGCATGCAGGCGTCCACAGCATTGATGAGTGTGGGGAGGTGGGTGCGGGGTGTATATTGTTTCTTCAGCGCGAAGCAAACGGTGCAGCAGGGCGCAGAGGCCTTTGCGGAGTTGCAGCGGCAGCGGGCAGAGTTGATAGGGGAGTTGGATGAAGCAGACCGCGAACGCGAAGAGGCGGAGCGGCAGCTGGAAGCCCTTGAGGCAGCTCGAGCAGAAAAGGATGCACCTCTCAAGTTGCTGAGGAAAAAAAAAGAAGACATCGAAAAGGTGCGCTTTCTTCTCTTCCCGTGTAGTTATTGCAAGTGTAGGGTCTTGCCGGGCAGTACAGTCCTTTTAACATAATTAAGCCGCATATAGTCTACTTGTGTTATATATAGAGTTGCCACTTTCAGGTGCCCTCAGCAAACAAGGCGCAGAGTATCCCAGGCCCCTTTGTTGCTAGGTTAACTGGCATGTCTCGTAAACTCCGCCCTCTGTGTATGTGCTTGTGTTTAGCCTGATTCGAGCTGCGTTCATGCATTTTGGAGTATTTTGTTAACCTTTGCCTGTTCGGCTTTTCTCTGCTTGATATTATTTCCTGTTCTTAATCGTTTCGTTCATGTGCGTTTCTGGGGTTTTGGCTCTTTGGGATTTCCAAAGGCGGTGTCGCGGCTGCAGGCGGAGGCACGGAGCTCCAGGCGAGACCTGGATATGCTGCAGGCGTCTGTCAAGGAGCAACAGAAAGAGGCGGAGCGCCTTGAGAAGGCTTTGGCGGAGCGGCGGAGCTCTCGATCCGCTGAGGCGGAGCAGGCGGAACACTTGGCTGAAGAAGTTGAGCGAATGCGAGGTGAAATTAACGAGAAATGCGCAAAGCTGGAAGCCGTCACCAGCGGTGGTGTGGGGGCCTCCGGATCCATCCGAGATACTCTAAAAACCAAACGGTCCGAAGAGGCTCGACTCGAGGCGCAGGACTTCTCGATCAGCCAAGAAATCAACTACTTGAACGCAGAGCTCCAGGAGTTGGCTGAAAAAGAGAAAGCCACATGCGCGGTGCGTTTGTCCCTGTTTGTTTGTCCCTGTCCTGCCCTAATGCCTAGAGCTTGAGGGTGGATGCGCGGAGGCTCTATGGCTTCTCTGGCGTTCAGAATTCACCGCAGTTGCTCCAGTTCCACAACTTCCAGCGGCATCTAGTGCAGAGTTGTGCCTCTAGGCAACGTAGTGATTTCCTGGTTTTTTTTGCTTCTCTGTTTGTCGCAGGATCGAGCGATGATTGAGGCCAATGTAAACGAACAGCGGGCTCGGGTTGAGGAGCTAAGGCTGCAGCTTGAGGCCTTAGGGGACACTGGTAACTCAAGTGCTGCGCTGCAGGCAACGCTCAGCGAGCTTCAAGAGGTACGGACTTTGCTTGCTGTTCTCACTTTAGGGCTTAAGACATTCTAAGATGCATGCAGGCAGCCGTTCGTTTTCATGGCTTTAACAACAGTTCGGGTTTTACCTATTTGTCCTTTTAAACTGCTATGTTTAGCCACTCTTCTGTTACAATGTATCGGGCGAAAAGAGGGGCCCGCCGTATCCTGAGTAGCTGAAGCCAAGAGTGTTTTCTCTCTGCTTCTTTATGCGCAACTTCATTTATTACAGCGGCGGGTGTTACCGGCATCTATATGCTGTGCAGATACTGCGTGAGAAGCTTCTTTCTACCGTTCTGTCTTTGTTTTGCCTACTATGCTGATGCTTTGCAACACTTCTTGCCTGCATTGTTTGCTGCAGAAGCACCGCGTGCTGTATGCGGAGGCCCAAGAGGCCATGCAGGAACTGCGAGCCTGGTGGGTTGTAGATTCTGGCGTTTGGTTTCGTGCCAGTATCTGCTTAAAAGGTTTCTTGTCAGTATTTGAAAGAAGGCTCCGTGTCAGTTTTCCCTTTGGAGGATTCATGTTCGTGTTTCCTCCGAAGGTTTCGTGCCATTGTTTTCTTAGCGGTTTCTGGATAGTTGCTGCAGGTTGTCTTCCTTCGTCCCGAGTGATGGTTCGCTCACGAAGGCATAACCTGCTGCTAAAACTGCTCATTTGAACTGCGAATGGCATTTCGAGCTCAGGGCAAAGATCGATGTGCGGCTTCCTCGCGGGCTGAACCCGTCACGCCTCATGGGGCAGGTCTTCGAGCTGGTGTCCCTCAAACAAGAGTATATTTCGTACAGCAAAGCCATGCAGGTACGCCGTAAGCAACAGCGTAAACCGATACTCCGTCACTAGAGAAGAACGCTGAATCACTACCTGTTCAGCACCCTCGCATGCAGCTCGGAAGCTCCTGAATAGGGCTTGTAGTGAGATGAACTTCCACCAGGCGCATCATGTGCTCAGCAGACGTTTGATAAGGAGGTAGAAGGCACCTCTAAGGCTCAAAATCGAACCTTCGAGTTCCTTCATTCTTTTGTCTTCAGGTGCTTGTGGGGGGAAAGCTCGAGTATATAATCGTGAGCGACAAAGACGCAAGTGAGCCTCAGCACACGAGCGAATTTCTGCATTTGCTCACCTCCGTTCCCTTTTTGTGAAGAAAGAGAGAAGAGGACGTCGGTGATCTAGCTTGTATTTGTGCTCCATAGTTTTGTTGAATTGGCGTCTTGATACAGGCAAAGCGATCTTCAAAGAAAACAACTTCGCCAGCGGCAGACGGCGTGTAACGCTGCTTCCCTTGTCCGAGTGCATCGTCGGCAGAGTTTGCGATGCGCAGGTCAGAAAGGAAGCAGCAGAATATTTACGATCACAATTAGTGCATCAAACAGGCTTCTACAACATTTGAAGACCTGCAAACTCACCAGATGAGCAGCCTGGTGCAAATGGGATTGCAAGTATTTCAATGAATGCTTTTTGCTCATTTCTGCAAATTGCGCTGCGACAAATTGTTTCGTCATATGCCGAATTCTTGCGTCGGTTATTCTCAGGCTCTAGCGGCTAATCGCCGCCTCGTGGGTCTCGATCCCGATGACACAACGGGCGTTTTACGTTGTTTGGATATGGTGGAGTGCGTCAGTCTATTCCTTTAATTTCTTTCAAACCATTTTAGCTCCGTTATTCTATTGCTGAGCCACTTAAACCGGCACTGGGGGTCTGGATATCCCGTTTTCGCCCCACTTCGAGTCCACAGGATATCCTTCCAAGTGATGAAAGCCATGCTTCCGGTGAACATGGAGATCATGGTTTTCATGACTTTTGGCTTAGCGCTGTGCACTAATTCTTATGAACGCTTGCTTCAGATACGACCCTCACAAACACTCCAAGGTGGCGGAGTATGCCTTTGGAGGCGGTCTTATTTGCCGCTCGGCCGCCATGGCGCAAAAGGTGAGTGCAACGTCTCTCTGCATTTCTACACTTCTGCCGAGGTGCAGGCCATGTATGAAAGAGGATCAAGCAATAATTCTTATGGGGGAAGGTGGCGGGGGAACATTGAGGAGGCTTAGGCATGTGGAGCCGTGGATGACGAATCGGAATCGGAATTATAGCGGCAAAACATTGCATGCAATTGGGGCTGGAGGAACGCTGAAGAAGACCTTGATGGATTCTGCCTTTGTGCATCTTTCATTGCATAGTTGCGTTTCTGCTGCAGATCACGTATCAGAAGAACAACAGGCTGGCCTTCCCCACCGCCACTGAAGAAGGAGATGTCTACCAGACGGGAGGCGTCATGGCTGGCGGCAGCGTGAAGGATGTGCGGCAGACAATGCTAGCTTGGAAGGTTCGATGGACCTGAATCCCTAAACATATCCCAGAGCTGCTGCGTTGTGTTGGACATTTTAGACCATTGTTTCTCATAAAGCAGCTCAGAGACACAGCACGCCGATCCCTGGTGGCTGTTGCGTTGATTGGCGGGTTTGTGTTGAACCTCGCCATACACCCGACAAAGCATGCATGCTCTTGTCTACTGGTTCGAACCATGCTTGCGCGCAGCGCTATAAAGATGCAACTGCTGCAGCTGAAGAGGTGGAGAGCCGCATCAGGCAAGTGAAACCCGTCGTTACGAATCATGAAGAAGCCACATCTATCTGTCTTTATGTCCAGCTATATATGCATATACTTATCTATCTGTCCTATGCATCCATCCACCTATTTACGTACCTGTCTACCTTTCTATATTTCTATCCGCCTTTCTACCCATTCATCCATCTATCTATCTGTCTGCATATTCATCTACTTACCAATCTATGTAGCCATCTATGTATGTATGAGTGTATGTATATGTATGTATGTATGTATCTATATGTATATGCATATGTATATGTATATGTATATGTATATGTATATGTATATGTATATGTATATGTATATGTATATGTATATGTATATGTATATGTATATGTATATGTATGTATATGTATGTATATGTATGTATATGTATGTATATGTAAGTATATGTATGTATTTATATGTATGTATTTATATGTATGTATGTATATGTATGCATGCATATGTATGTATGTATATGCATGTATATGCATGTATATGTATGTATATGTATGTATATGTATGCATGTATGTATGTATATGCATGTATATGTATGCATGTGTATGTATATGTATGTATACGTATGCATATGTATGTATATGCATGTATATGTATGTATATGTATGTATATGTATGCATGTATGTGTGTGTATGTATGTGTATGTATGTGTATGCGTATGTATGTGTATGCATGCGCATGTGTATGTATGTGTATGCATGTGTATGCATGTGTATGTTTATGTATGTATTTATGTATGTATCTATCTAGCTAGCTAGCTCTGTATATACATATATATAGAGAGAGAGAGATAGATAGATAGATAGATAGATAGATAGATAGTTAAGTAAATAGATGGGAAGATGAGCATCGTAAACGTGCGTTGCATGTGTACTCTAGAGAGGGCCAGCGCTGTGGCCATTGGTGTTGATTGCTTGCTCTGAGCTTTTTGTCTGAGTTTACCGGTGGAGACTCATGACTTGATCCCTAACCACGCATCTTAAGAAGCCTCGTGTTCCATCGCATTTAGAGCTTGCGTATTTGTCAGTGTGGTGCCGGATTCAGGCCAGCCAGGCGCTTTGTTCCTGAGCTGATTTGTTAACGGTCGTCCCTGGCTTGAAAATGCTCATGCCTGATGCGCGGATGTTCCTTTCCGATTTGTTCATGCTTATGTTCCATTTACTGATGTTCTCTGATTTGTTAGTGCTCTTGTGTGCTTTGGTGATGCGCATGCATGGTTTGTTAACGCTCAAGCCTAGCTTGTTAATGATGATGCCTGATTTGTTAGTTCTCATCTCCGATGCATTAGAACACCTACCTGATCTGCTAACGGTTATACTCACAGCTGCTGAGTGTTTCCTCAGGGCGACTGAGGCGGAGTTGGCGCCTCTCCAGGCTCGTGCACAGCAGGCTGCGAGCTTGCAGAAGTCGCTGCGGCTGGCAGAGAATCAGTTGCAAAATATGGAGGTGCCTTATTATCTCCCCTGTGTTCCCCTCTCACATTTTTAAACGGGATGCATAGTTCATGCTTTGAAGAAATTAAAAAAACGCGTTGCTGTGTGCTGCTGATGGGCTCAGTTCGAGGCTTGCCCCATGCGCAGCTAACCCGGCCCTGAATAGACAATGCTGTAGTTGAACGGGATTGTTTGATGCTGCGTTGTTCTGATATCAGCGCCTGCTTGGCAGCAGCGGTGCGGGCTCCTCCCGCGCCCGTGCTGAAGAGATACAGCGGCTCCTCGTAGAGAAGGAGAAGTTGAAGAAAGAAGTACAGGAGAAGCGCAAAGAAGTTCAGAGCGCCATCCGAAAGCTGGAAGCAGAGATCCATGACCTCGAGACCAACAAAGATAAAATCGTAAGGCTAGCGTTGCGGAGGAGTTCAAGTGCCCTTCGCATTTTCAGCTGCAGCGTCGACGAAGGAGGGCTTGAAATGACCAGGCGGTTATTCTGGATACTTGCCTGTCTACGAGTTATAGTGCCCCCTTGGTGCCACTTGCGTTCTTCTGCGTTTAGGAGGCCTCCCTCAGCAAAGCTGTGAAGACCCTCCGTGCGCAGCTGAAGCAGGCGGAGGCGCAACTTGAGAAGCTGCATGCCGTGAGCACCTTTGAAGTGCTGCTGCTTGTTGCTGTTGGCGGTTCGCCTTGTCGTGCATAGTAGCACAAATACAAGCATGCGGCTGTTCCGCTTTGCTGCGGCTGCCCGTGCTGCAGAAAACAGGCGATTTGCGCCTGCAGCAGCAGACGATGCAACAGGAATTGGAAGGGGCTCGCAGTGACTTGGCCTCTCGTAAGGAGAAGGTTGAGCAGCAGCAGCAGCAGGTCGATTTGAAAAATGCAGCACTACAGGAGAAAGTAAGAAGAGAGCTACCCCCTAAGGCAGCAGCGGTACTATCAGCTGAAGCAACAAATATGCACGAGACATCGATCTATCCATATGCGTGACACATTTGGAAATATTCCGTAGCTGCCTGTTACCCATCAGCGCTTTCACTTCATTTCTGCGATGTCCGCGTCGCTGTGCACACGTGTAATCTAACCACCTCTGCTCGGGGATGGAGAGCTACCGCGTGTTCATTCACGCCGTTAATGCATTGACGCAAAGATTTTAAGGCTGCTTTGTGCGTCCAAAGGCGGCGAAAGGGATGCAAGGCAGCCCCATCCCTAAATGTGCCGGCGTTCAGAAGAAAAGTCATGGGATTATGGTGCCTATTTGTGTGTAGATCGCAGAACACCGAGAAATTGAAGAAGAACTTGCAAAGCGAGCCAGCGAAGCACAAAAAGAAAACCAACAGCAAAGCCGTGTGGCGGAGGCGCTGAAGAAGATCGCCAAAACTAAAGAGGCCAAGGCGCTTGCTCTTAAAAAGGTGCGAAAAGATGCGCCAGCGCTCGTGGGCTCCTGTCAGCCTGCAGCACAGTATGGTGCCTATAACCCTAGGCAGAGGACACTCCTGTAGCCGTGTTTAAGGCAGAGAAATGCAAGAGCATGCATTGAACGGTTTAGGGCTTGAGGTTCTAGGTTTAGTGCATAGGTTTTGGAGATTAGGGTGAGATTTTGGAGGGCAGGCACAGCTAGAATTAGCTGTGTTCATAGAACACCGGAAGAAACAGCAGGCCTGGCCAGGGTCTTTGCTTGCGTCTTTTGTCGCAGCTCGATCTCGCAGCGGCAGATCGCGAGAAAATGCTCTCAGCAGCACGAGGAGTGCGTCTGTCTACATCGCCTTGATACGCGCTGTTTGGAGATGTTCTTTGCTTTGTTCCTGCTGCATAAGCTACGCATATATGGGTTCATTATGCATCTAGTGTCTGCTGTATGCTGTCACTGCGAACCGTTAGAACCAGTAAATGCCTATCCCAGAAAGCAGCAGCGAATGGCGTGCGGGCTTATTACACATTTTTGACTCTTTGAACATATTATTATCAAGTGTAATTAGACCTCTGTCCAAGATGCTCGTAAGTATCTTGGGCGTGCGCCTGTTATATGCAAATCGTCACAGCCCTAGCATGCAGGTTTTGTGCTGTAAAATGCCTGTTCGGCGGTCTGCGACGGCCGCAGCTCTGGCAGTACTCTTTTTGCAGACATATTGCTGCCTTTGCAGGAAGTAAAGCAGCTTCTGGCGGCGCACGAGTGGCTTTTCGCAGAAGAACCCAAGTTCAACCAAAGCGGCACTCCTTACGACTTCAAACAACTGCGACCTGAAAGCAGGTTTCTGTGTTTGTGCCCGCAGATTCTTGCACATTTCTTTCTTGCAATGCATGTAATGTGCTAAATTTAAAAGTGGTGATATTCATCATTTATACCCATGAAGAGCATTTGTCTTCTTGCATGCCTCTGCTGCAGCTGCTCGGCAACGCATTCAGCAGCTTAAGGCCGATATCGATAAGCTCCGAAAGAACGTGAACAGCTCTGCCGGGGTATTACTCGAGAAGACCGAGGCGGAATTGCAGACACTTTTGAAGCGGAAAGCCCAAGTTGAGGCAGACAGGGTAAAAGGCCGTGTTCTGAACGCTCGCGTTTTGCTCCCTGCTGTTGCTCGTAGCTACATTTAAACTGTATAGCAACTGACTACCTGCCTTGAAAGGGCAATATCCGAATAATTGTTTCACCCCATACTCAACACATTACGTAGATACTCATAGCCTGGTGACTTATCAAAATGCACTGCGAAACGCTCCATGTACCAAACGGGAGCAGGCAGAGGGCACCAAGCTACTGCCCCTCTTAAGGCTTTTCCTATTATATGCGCAATATATATCTATATCTTTATCTATATTTGGATCTTTATATCCATTTCTGTATATATCTATATCTATATCTATCTATACATGCATATGTGTGTGTCTATAGGTATATATATATATATATATATATATATATATAGTCTCTCTCTCTCTCTCTCTCTCTCTATATATATATATATATGCATATATATATATATGTATATATATATATATATTGTATGCTTATCCAGATGTACGTACGTACACATGCATGTGTAAGCATATGCATGCATGCACATATATATATATATATATATATATATATATATATATATATATATATATATATATATATATATATATATGGCGCAGTAGTATCATGTGATGTTATGATGTCCAGGCTTCCTTGGCGTGGGGCGAATTGTATTGCGCTCTTTGTATTACCTTGTAAATATTTTGCAAATGTATATACACGTCCTTTCGGTGCCCTAAATTATGAAATGCTGCATTTGATATCCTGCCTGTTGGATGAAACGCATATGCGGAAAAGCAAAACTAGACTCGATTAATGTTCTGCCTCAAGTGCCATGCGGTATGGGGCATTTTCTGGTTTGACTGTGTCTGGGGGCATCGCTTGCGTGCAGGAGAAGATAAGAGAGGTTATTGCCTCCTTAGATGAGAAGAAGCAAAACTCTTTGAAAAATACCTGGCGTCTTGTAGATGGGAACTTTTCGGCTATCTTCGAACAACTTCTGCCGAATGCCCAGGCCAAACTGGTGGAGGCAGATCCAGACGATTTAATGAAAGGCCTCGAGATGAAGGTAGCCAAGTCGCAACCCCCTGTAGATTTTGCCCAATGATGCTAATCCAGTTGCTCGCATGCTTACTGTTATTGCTTCCGTTAATATTGCTATTTTATCGCCATCTGCGTGCACCGCAGATAGCGTTTCATCACAAGTGGAAGGAGTCCCTTTCTGAGTTGTCTGGAGGCCAGCGGTCGCTGTTGGCACTTTCGTTAATTTTGGCGCTGCTGAAAGTTAAGCCGGCACCGGTTTATATTCTCGATGAAGTTGATGCCGCACTAGATCTTTCCCACACGCAAAATATCGGTAATGCAACTACATAGATGAAGCCAACAGCAGTAGTAGCAGCAGCAACAACAGCCGCAGTAAACCGGGCAGCACCAGTCGGGAACGCAGCAGTAGCAGCAAAACCAACAGCTGGGATGCTGCTGCTGTTGATTTTGCAACCCAGGGATGCAGTGAGGCGGCATATTATATTCGTTTGCAGCTGCAGGTACACCGAATGAGGATTTTCATTTTTTCCTTGTGTCGCGGCGTGTGTTATGGGTGAACAGGTAGCATGATTAAGACGCAGTTCCCCACCTCTCAGTTTATAATTGTCTCCCTGAAGGAAGGAATGTTTTCTCATGCCGACGTACTGTTTAGGTGAATGCCTGTATATCTCACGCGAACGCCCACGGCCTATATTTCCTCAATTTTTGCAACCTGTTTGAGACTAATAGCGCATTCGTGCTGGTGGAGGTATGCATGGTGGTGGCACATTTATGATTGAATATAGTCCAGCACAGGTGGCATTCAATGTATTTGGGCATATGATGAATGCGCTTCCAGCAAGGTATGATGCAACCGTAGACATTTCAACTTTCTGTTGCATTCGCGTTGATTTCACAGTACGAATATCACTTTAGTTCATTTTCCTTGGTTTAATATTACTGTGCACTCCTTAAACGTTTCACACTCCATCCTTGATTTGGTCCCGGTCTACTGCATGCATTTGTTGGTTTGCCTTCGCATTGTGTTTTCTTAAGCTCTTTATGTTGTGTGATTTGAGTTGCGTTTTGTTGGTAATTTGTATTGGTCTTTCGCTTTTCCTGCATTGTACTGTTTCTTGATTCGTATTCGTCTCTTTGTTGGCTTCTTTGGTGTTGATAGTATCGTTGACGGCTTTTTAAATGAATGTTATAGTCCTGCATTTTGCATCTGACAGGACGCGGATAGTGGACGGCACGTCCGGCGTAGAGCGGCACGCGTTGGCTGAGCGCGAGCAGCAGAAGCATCATCCTCCTTCCTCCTCCACTGTCCCTTCAAGAAAAAGGAACAGAAAAGCCGCAGCAACTGCATGCGGAAGCGACAGCGATAACCCGGAATGAACAAGGCACACTTCTCCGATACTCACAACTTCATAGACAACAGAACAGTAGCTGCAGCAGCAATGGCAGCAGAGACGGGCACACGAGGGCGAAGAAATTCGCAAGGATGCCGCTTTCTGCAATTGCATTTTATGGTTTGTTTACTTCATTTGTCACTTGACGTTAAACAAATCTAAAGCCCCGGCTTCTTGTTTCAATTGACTGGTAACACCCGTTTGGAGGCTCGCAAACTTCGCCCATAGGCAGCCTAATCACCTTGCGCTTATTATCATCATATGACGAAGCGCCCTCAACGGCAGCCAGCCTGCAGCTTGGTCTGTCCGGAGTTGGCGTTACGCATTTCCATTGGGAAATGTGGTTCGTGAGTTCGAAGTAATAAGTGTTAACAGACAGTGCATGCCTCAAAACGAAGCTTGTCGGGCCTAACAGACCGCGCACGCTGGCCTGCTGGCTTTAGCGGACGAGTAGGCTGCATCTCAGAGCACAGTATCCGCCCCGACTGTTTGCCCCCTTTCTCCCACCAGCTGCACGCCCATAGGCAATTGTGAGCAGAATAACTACAGCCAGGAGAGCCTGTAGTTGCCTGAGCTAAGAATAAATGAGAAAGCGTGGAAATATCCTAACTGCAGCTCAGGGGTCCTACGCTCAGATCTAGGATACCCCCCATCTAAAAGATGTCATCTGAAGCTACGCATGTGTTTATATATAATGTAAGTATTTTTCTGTTTCAGTACAGCAGCATTTGATTCTTCAAGAGTGAAGACGCACAGAGAATAATAGAATGATGATTTATAAAATAGCGGTTTGGAAAAAGACCAATGGCCGCAGCACGAGGACCTGCTGCTGCTGCAGCTCTTGCTGCTACAGCAGCTGCTGTTGCTACAACAGCAGTTGCATAAACCTTTTCGAAACCTCCTGGGTCATATTCCCAGGGGGAAGAGAGACCTGTAATGGTGTGAGTGCGTTGAGGCTCTTGTGTTCGGAGAGCAGAATAGGTGGTGAAGTGTACGAATGAAAAGACTGGATACTATTTCCAGAAGCAGTGATGGTGCTACCTGCTTCGGGTTTTGCTATGAATAGTTTCAGTTCTCAGCCTGCTGCTGCTCCTGCTGCTCTTGCTGCTCCTGCTGCTGGGGGGCGTCTTCACGGTAGTAGTAGTGGTGGGGAGGATGCCCGTGGTGGTGAGGAGGAGGAGGGTAGTATCCGGGAGGAGGGTAGGGAGCAGGGCCATGAGGGTGGTGGTGGTCAGGGTGGTGGTGGTGGTGGTGGTGGGGATGGTGGTGGTGGTGGTAGTGGTCGTCGTGGTGATGGTGGTGGTGGTCATTGTGGTGGTGATGGTGGTGGTCATTCTGGTGGTGGTGGTAGTGAGGGTGGTGGTGGTGGTGCTCGTTGTGGTGATGGTGCTCGTTGTGGTGGTGGTGGTGGTGCTCGGGGGGGGGAGCCTGCACGTATGCGGTGTGGTGGATGTGGAGGTTCTTGGATGCTGGGGCAGCAACTGCGGGGTGGAGGCCCTTCAGCATTGCCAGCTTAGCAGATACCAGACCACCCAGGGGGAAGAAAAGCCTTGGCTCGGAGTTCGCATCTTGCTGGATAGCAACAATCTCCTCAGGACTGATCTCAACGGCGAGCTGAGAAGAAGGATCTTGGGCAACCTCCCCGGTTGCTGCTGCTGCTGCAGCGCAGGCGGCGAATCCAACAAGAGTGCTGAAGAAGTGCTTCATTTTCTTTAAGGAGAGGGAACTGCGGCAGATTCACCTTGACTGAGCACGCGAAGAGAGCCTCAAAGACGCTTACCAGTGAAGAAATATGTTCTGATAGCTACCCTTTCACCTTTGTTTCCCTTGATTCTCACCATACGTTCCTGGTTTCAAGGGGAAAAAAGGAGAAGAGACGCGTAAACTCGGCTTGAGCGCGAGGTGACTGTCGCGGCGCGCGGGGCGTGCGCTGTTCCCCCGTCTCCCCCGCCTATTTCCGTCTCCTTTGCGACTTTATCCGCAAATTAAACCCTCATGCGGAATAACCTTTATTTATTCCGGCAATATTTTGATTATTTCGGCCAAAATGAGGCAACACACGAGCACTAGCGACACCCCATGTTCACCGGAGCGCTTCGCACAGTCACACAGCCTGCTCTCCCCCATTAGCTGCTCGGGTTAGTACAACCAAAGGTGAAATTACATATGCATGTTTATAATATAAGCATATATTAATAAATATAGCTAAAAATTCGTGCTCTATACCTTTTAGCCAAGGTTTCAAAGGCATCATAAGCCTGGTAGGTGAGACAGGATGTGGCTGGCACAGCTTGCAACGCCATCCTGTTTGCCTCTATGATGGGCATTTGTCTTTCATTAAAGGCGTTTTTTTCTTATTTTGTATCAAGGAATGCGCACACAGAAAGTCCTAAAGAGGAGACACGGTCCTGAATGCCGAGGAGCTCCTTGGCCTCTCCCTGTTGAGCATTATCTACAGTGCACTGATTGGGGTTTCCCAGGGTTGTCTTGCAGGCTCATGCTACATGGATGGCTTCTACTGTCTTGCCTTATAGAATAGAATAGGTGTGCATTTGAAAGAACAACCCTAAGCCGTAATCTACTGAATTTGAACGGTAGCACCTGCCGGGGGCAGCTGCTCACAGACTTTAGAGTTTAGTAGATTGGCTTTGGCGGCCGTTGGGCCAACGAAGCCACAGCTTTATGCTATGGAGTTTACGGTATGTGCTGCGTGGAGCTTATCTGGCTGTAGAGGCCGTATTTGTGAGTCGATATACGGTAAGGAAATGTATTTATACATAGTTTGCGTTTGCACCTCAGCATGCACCTCAGCATGTACCTCAGCAGATCGTTGTACCTTAGAGTGCGTGTTGGTGGGTTGTGGGATTTCGCATGCAAGGAGATGCCTCTTTTTGGCCTGCGTGCCCTTAAGGTGTACCAACAGCAAATAACACATGCATCAATAGTCTCTTGTAAAAACACTCCGTGAATACTCCCTTCGACGCTTCTTCGGCAAGGAAAGGAAGATTTTCTGCGGTGTCATGCTCATGTGAGTTGGTGCCACCCTCTTTCATTGTATTGTAGCGAACTCTCATTGACGGCTGCAAAATAATACATATTGGCTTCCATATCGTAGCATTAGAACGGCAACGCTGCTAGAGACAAACAAGCATATGGCAGGTATTACTAATAAAACGACAGTTGTGCCAGCAACGATTGCATAAGCAATATTAATAATGTTAATGGTAAAACTAGGGGTTATTTCAACGACAACCGCCAATGCAGTGATTCTAATGACCATTGGAATAGTAATAGTAACTAATGTAATAATGGCGGCAATAATAACAGGAGTATGGATTGGCAATACTAATAATGCT
The DNA here is from genome assembly GCA_963920595.1 of Eimeria praecox. Lineage (NCBI taxonomy): Eukaryota > Apicomplexa > Conoidasida > Eucoccidiorida > Eimeriidae > Eimeria > Eimeria praecox. Next base: position 6,320,419 of record OY986947.1, on the reverse strand, counting down.
CATGGCAAGTGGAGCAACAATAAGGTTTATATCGAAGACAGCAAATTTACTAATGATGGTGTCAACAGCAGCAGGGCTTATATTATCCGTAATGAATTCAGTAGTACCGGGAATGAGGGGCATAGGAATGGCAATTGCAATAATGAGTGAAATGCTATTATCACGAAAACGTCAATAGCATTTATAATGCTATATTGCCAGTAGTAGCAAAGAATGCAATAGCAGCTATGGTAACCTCAATAATAATAATGGCGATACCGCGAAAGCACAGCAAATCAGCAACTCTCCTGTGATGTTGAACTACAGGATTCACTCATATATAATCAATATAAGCAAGCATCTGCAGGCGCTCGCAGCTGCGTCGTAGTGCTAATAGCCGACGATTCCCCTATATATCCATATTGTATGAGAACCCTTTTCTAATTGCACAGAAGTGTAATATTGAGGCCAGGCATATGTATGCATACATATGTGCCTATCTCCTTGAAGATGTATGCGTCCATACGTTTGTACATGCATCCACCCACATCTGTACTATATATATATATATATATATATATATATATATATATATATATATATATATATATATATATATATACACCTGCAGCTGCAAAGCTTGAGGTAAAAAGGGATTGATGCTGTCTCCAGGCAGTTGTGTATAGCCAGGTACAGGAGGCACCTGCACCTAGGAAGGCCATTTGGATGCTGGGTGCAATTATTTGCATTGCAACTTTGCTTGCAGAACGTTTGGTTGATCCTGTGCCATGTGGCAAAAGGGGTATGGGCTGTGCTTGCACGTGTGGGTGCTACCTGGCAGCATTTGTTGCATCAAGGTGCAGCTCAGTAGAGGCCCCTTACCTCCGCATCACCCAAATGCCATTGGCCCGCTGTGTCCAGGACGCTTATGGACTGGAGGAGAGGTCAGATGATTACTGAGATGTTTCTTTTTACATCATTAACCCTATTGCAGCTCGTCACGGTCCTCAGCTAAGGTCGATGACCCTCGTTGAGCTTGAAAGCACTGCATAATTCATTGCGGCAGGCGCGCACATCCAATATCATAACGACAGAACGGCAGCCAGGGGCACTGCAGCGGTAGGTAGCGACAAATCTTTAAACAAAATTGAGATTATCTTTAGACAAACTGGGAATTAGCAGCGGCTAGTAGCGAGGAACCTTTGCAGCCCAGTGCGGAAAAGCTTTAGCCTTTTCCGGGAAATTTTCGCGAGTTCTCCACTCCAGACTTCTTCTCCTCTTGCACAAAGGAGATTGCCCAGGATGTGCTATCAGGTGGGGAAACGATTAACGGCTGGTCTGGGCGGCTACTGGCATTGGAACAAGTGCATTATCCGCATGACGTCTAACTGGAAGTCCCATTGCAGAAGCAAAATTCATGATGAATGCCTCCGCCTTTGCCGATGGCATGTGGCGCGATGCAGGGACAGCGGGGGTGCTCCTTGCTTTCCCAGTCCTTTCCAATTTGTGCTTGTTCTTTGTGCTTCCAAGTGCAGTCCAATGCCTACAGTTGCTAATTGGGGAAGGTGACGGACACACGCATGCATGATGGTCTCACAAAGACAGTGGTTTCGAAGGATACCTGAAGGAACAGTTCTCAGATGTATTAAATAACGATGAGCTCCCAGCGGTTTGCCCACCCGATGGAAGCCCAATGCGCCGCAAGGAGCTCATCCCCCTAAGTTTCTTTTTCAAAACGCCGGCGACCCCCTTGACGCACATTGTAAAGGTAAATTATTAAGAAGACAGTTCTATGCTTTAACATTTTTCAGTTTTGTCTCATATCCGGTGTAGCCATACGAAAAATGAAAAACTCTTTGTTAGAAAGTTTGATGTATAGCGTATTACTAATTTTACTGCAGATATATTTGCTCCTTCTGCTTTAGAAGGAAGAAGATAAACATCAGAAAACCTATTATGAATTCACTTTTGGCATTACACCGTATACTGGATTACTCAAGAAGGAAAGACAACTTAGCTTTACGGCGTCCAAAGAAGCCACTATAAGTCTCATTAGCCACCTGGTATCATCTCAGGTTGCCGCTCTCCCTAATTTCGCCTACATCCGTTCCTAACAAGCGTTTCCAATGACGTAGCTGTTAAAAAATTCACTCTAAGCAGGCCAACTGCCCGGGAAAAGCACCAAATAATGATTCTGGCGTTGCTTCGCCGAAGAAGGATAGAAGTATTCAGTACCTGAAAAGACCCACTACGCGGTCTGTTGGGGGGTTAAAAGGTGTCTAGATGCCTTATATGCCAGGCATTTCAACTTCAAACCGGTTCGCAGCCCCTGACATACCTGGGGAAGATTTTTGAAGGCTATAATAATGAAGCAGGTGATCGGTGGCTTTGCCTATACATGCAGTAAGGCGTCACAGCTCAAGCATATTGAGGGTGTTATCAATGCGGTCTCTCATGCACTCTCCCCACACTCAATCTGTCCGGCACCGTGGCCTGCAGCTTTGCTGGCCTGCAATGATGTCATTTTCCCTTCTAAATTGCTATTCTGTTGCTCCTCAATACTGGCTGATGGTTAAAGCACTACAGGATAGATGACCTCCTGTGGTGGCAGGCGAATCGTGGACGTCGCAGAATACACCTCCCAGCATCGTTATGCACAGGACGTCTTTGCAAAATGCAGGAACATACTTTAGCGGGCCATGTATGCATCAACATAAGGGTGAAACAAGTGACCAGGTTCCACTCCCTGGAAAGACAACAGCAAAACAGCAGAGCACTCTGAGATCTGGGCACTCACAGAGTCCTTCAATTCGCCAACAAATCTGGATAGATATCTCGATGGATACCGTAGTGGCCTTACCATAGGACAGATGCACTTCTTATAGTGAAGGTCCTCGCTCTGAGCTGAGCAACATGGTAGGTTACAATAGTCAAAGACTTAACTAAGCGCTGCAGCTGACAACACCCACACCAGCCTCCAGGCGTTCTGTCCAAAACAACCCAACTGCCTGGGCTGGTGCGGTAAAGAGGTGGCCTGCTTTGAGTTGCAACACCGCTTGCCGCAACCAACACTGCCAGACAGCCCCATGCACACGCACAGCCACTGCCCTGTTCGCTACTTTCACTAACATTGTAGAAAGTTGTTAAACACTTACTTGGCCCTCAACATCCAGCCAGCGCACAACACGAGATACAAACACTCACTTGACACAAAACAAGCATACTGCATGCAACGAGGTTCTTAGTTGGCGGCCACCATCCGTCGAGTCAAAGGCTTCGCGAAACAACTAGCAAAACCAACCTGACTTCCCCCCAGCTCTATGAGAACCTCGGCCCAAAGGTCTAGAACTGAGGGGGGACAAGGGCCAGCTTCTGACGGGCTGCAAAGCCCCTCACTGCAACTAATGCCCCAGGGCAGACCCACATGTTCGCACGATCATTTCCCCTTTGCCGCATGCACTCGCATTGTAAATTCTAGTGTAGACCGTTTTTTGACTTTGACATGTTCAAGCCAGTAGGATTACGAGCACCATAATCACCATAATAACCATAATGACGCAAAGCAATTTGCACTACAGTCCTGTTGCGTGCAGGCTGCCTATTGAGGGCATCTGGAGACTTGGTGGGAGCCTAGCGGCTTTGGGGGAGTCCTTTCTAAAGTATTTTGAATCCTCTGCAGCTAACGACAGTCCTTGAATACAAAGGAGGACTCATGTTGCAGGCTCCATGATTTAAGGTGGGTGGGTGGGTTGGGGGGGGGGCGCGGCAGTAAGATACCGGCATTTCCAGCACTTATGGGCAGTGGAAACGCTAATATAATAATTTTGAAGTTGTTACGAAACGTTTAGTGCAGCTCTTCACTTGATGTATTCGCTGAGACACACATTGAGGGCTACAGTTCTTGCCAGGGGCCTGGCTGCTGCTGCTCGGGCAGGTATGTGAAACCAGGCCCCCTTCAGCTTGCAGTATAAAATAAGGCGGATTCCCCTAATTTTGCTAGGGTTTTTAAAAAATAAAATATAAGCATTCACTAAACATTTATAAATAACCGAAGGGTTTAAATCTTCCAGCGAAGCGGGATATGACCGCAGTGGCGAGATGCCCCAGGCAGCCGCGCAGCAGCAGCTGGCTGCAGCAGCCGCATGTACACCTCAAGGCCCCCCTGTGCAGCGGAAGGAAGCGTTGAATTGTTTTTTTCCACGTCGTGCTTTTGGAACTCCTTTGTTAGGAGGAGGTCAAAGCAGCAAAATAGGTGGGGATGTGCTGGCCTGGGGTGTACGCACAGGTGTGCTGTGTGCTATTGCCGCGTGAATGGGTGGCCTGAGAACTGCATATATGTTATCATAGCCGTCTCATCTGCATTTCTGCTGCCTTTAGCTGGCCTCCAAAGGGGCCTCGGTGCCCCTCCTGCCCAGCCAAGCTAGTTCCAGGGGCCTCTGCAGTGCTTCAGATGCTGGGGGGCCCCACGAGCGACTCACCTCTCCGCGGGGGCTTAAAGGCCCCCTGGGCCTTCTCAGGCTGCTCCTTCAGGGGCGGCCCCCCCGTCTTCCTGGGTACCCATGGAGGGTCCCCCTCCACCTGCTTCCTTGGTCTTCTTAGCGCAGCAGCTGCAGGGGGCCCCTCCCACTGCCTCCGTCTCTAGGGGCACCCAAGGCCTCCTGCCCTCGGCAGCAGGCGTCTCCGCGCAAGTTGCTGCTGCTGCTGCTCGCTTATCTGTCGCTTCTGCTGCACTGCAGTCGGCTGCAGCAGAGCGGGCGGGTCTGCACCAGGCCAGGCCTAGGGCCCCCCCAGGGGGGCCCCCTTCCCTTCAGTGGCCTTCATCACGGGGAGCTGCTGCTCATGGGCATGCAAGCGTTTCTTCTGGGGCCCTCGGGGGCCTCTTGGGATTCATGACGCCTCTCAGTGGGGCGACCCCTGATGCTGCATTGCATTTCAAGGGCCCGAGCGGGCTTGAGCCCTTCATGGGGGGGCCCCTAGCCGCAGGGTTGACCAGGGGCCCCCAACTAGGAACTACCAGGGGAGGCCTACCCGTCTTAGGGGCCCCTGCTGCACCAGACTCCATCCTGGGCCCCCCGCTGGGTGTCGGAGTGGCCCCCTCTCACGGTAAGCTTGGAGTGGCGAATATACAGGGAGTTGCTGCTGCAGCAGCTGCTGGAGCAGCAGAATCGCCACACGGAGAAGCAACACGCGTAGCCGCTGCAGAGACAGCAGCAGCAGCAGCAACTAAAGGCGTAGCAGGAGGAACGTCTTCGCATTTGCCAACTGCAGCAGCCGCAGCAGCAGCACCACCAGCGGCAGCGGCATCTGTACCAGCAACGACAACAACAACAGCAGCAGCAGCTAATGACTCCGACTTGGGCAGAGTTGAGCAGCTGATGCGTTGCCTCAGCCGCGGTTTGGTGCCGTCAACCGAAGCAGCAGAGACCCGAGCTGTGGCCCCTCCTGCATCTATAGAAGCTTCCTTCGGTTCCTCCCTAGGGGCCCCCCTGGGGGGCCCCTTAGGGCCCCCCCTTGAGACCCCTCTAGGGCTGCGAGACAGCAAGCAGATGGGTGCTGTGGGGCCCCCGGGACACCTCTCAGGTGGTGCGCAGATGCAGTGCCTCTCAGCAAGAGCAGCAGCAGCTACTTCAGCAACAGCCCCAGTCCGAGCAACAGCAACAGAAGCTACCGCAAGAGGAGCAGCATTGGGGCCCACCGTGGGGCCCCTCAGCTCTCCTCAGCAGGTTGTAGTCTCCAACACAACGCATGCTGAGCCTCTTGCTGCTTTTTTCTCTCCGTGGGGCACGCCTGTTGCTGCTGTTGGAACGAAGCAGCAAATGCGGGCTCCCTCAGGGCCCCCCCAAGGGGCCCCTTCCGTGGCCCCGCCCCAATTCGCCTTGCAGCAGCTTGCGGCTTCCCTGCCGCTTCAGCATGCCGCACAGCTCCAGCAGCAGCAGCAGCAGCAGCTCATGCAGCAACTGCTGCAACAACAGCCGATCCCGCCGCCGCAGCAGCAGCAACAGCTGCCACAGCAACAACAGCTGCAACAGCAACAACTGCAGCAACACACACAACAGCTGCGACAGAAGCAGCAGCAGCAACTGCAGCTGCTGCAGACACAAATACAGCTCCTGCAGCAGCAGCAGCAACAACAACAACTACAGCACTTGCAGCAACAGCAGCACCAACTACAGCTCCTCCAGGCAGCGCAACAGCAGCATCAACTACAGCAGCAGCAGCTGCTGCAAAAGCAGCAGCAGCAGCAAATGTTGCAGCGGCAATCAAGACAGCTGCAGCAGAAGCAAGAGCGTGCAACAACGAAAAAGCAGCAGCAGCAGGTGCAGCAACAGCTGCAGCAGCTGCAGCAGCAACAGCAGCAACAGATACAGCAGCAGCGGATGCAGCAGCAGCCGGAACAGGCAGCGCCTTTTGGGACAGAAAAGAATTTAACACGTGGGGCTGTACATGGAGCAGCAACAGGTGCCGCTGCCCATGTTTCCGCTTCAATGCCTGTTGCTGCTGCACCCGCTGTAGCTGCTGCATCACCTGCTGCTGCCGCATCACTCGCTGCTGCGGCAGTCCCTGTTACCGCTGTTACAACACCTGCTCCCGCTGCAGCCCGTGCTGGTGCTGCACCTGTTTCTGCTGCTATGCCTGCTCCTGTTGCAGGTGATGCTGCTCCTGCTTCTGTTGCAGATACTGCGCCTTCTGCAACTACTGCAGCTGCTGCAGCAGCCGCAGCTTCCGGTGCTGCTGCTCCTGCGGCTGGGACTGCTACACCAGCTGCGCCCACAGCATCGGCAGCAGCAGCAGCAGCATCTGCAGCAGCAGCAGTACCTGCTGCTGCAGAACCTGCTGCTGTAGACGACGCTCGTTTACCCAACGGCAAGTTCTGCAGTGCGCCTTGGGGCCGCGGCCATTGCGACATCTGTGCACGGGCCAGCAGCAGCAGCAGCAGCAGCAGCAGCGGGTTGCATGGGGAGGCTTTTAGTGCTTATGCTGATACAGTTGGCAGGAAGCTTCCGCCTCAAATCCCTCAGGCTGTTGATTTCGAGTGGCGTGGGGGAGGCCCAGAGGGGCCCCTGGGAGCCCCTGACCCTGAATATGCCGCCGCGAGAGAAGCCCTGTTGCATGTCTCTGCTCGTGTTGCTGTTGCACATGCTTATACACCTCAGCACCAGTTTTGGGTGCGCAGCTCCTTCAGGGGCTATGGCGCCTCTATGCAGGATCAGGCTGGCAGCTGCTACGGCAGCAGCTCAGGGTACAACAGTGTCGTTGGGGGCCCCGTTGCGGCAGCCCCCGCTTCGGCCTCTGCTGCCACACTGGAAGACAGTGCAGCGGAAGTTTTCAGAGGAGCAGCAGAGATGGCGAAGAGGACGGAGGCGGCTATTAGCAGACTCGATCTAGGAGCTGCGGCTAGCGATGCCGATGCCGCAGCAACGGGAGCAGCAGGTGCAGTTGCAGAAGCGGCGCATGCAGCAGCAGATGTAACAACAACAGCAACAACAGATTTAGATGCTACAGCAGATGACTGGCAAGAACTGTTGCGACAGGCAGAGGCCGCCTCGAAGGCCTTCGCTAAAGAGTGCAGCAGATGCACAGCAGCAGCAGCAGCAACAACAGGAGCAGGAGCCGCAGCAACATGCCGGCAGCAAAACCGGCGGGCCCCTGTGGAACAGCCCGGTTGTTTACTGCAGCAACAGCAGCAGAAGCAGAAGGAGCAGGGGGACGAGCAGCAGCAAGGCAGTGAAGGAGAGGGGCGTGGCGGGGGAGCCCCGCAGACTGCTGATACAGCAGCAGCAGCAGGTTCTTCAGCAGAAGAAACGGTGGGGGAAGTCACACGGTGCATTGCTGCACACCTCGCTTCTGATGGTGCAGACACAACAGCAGCTATGAGGCATATATACAACTCTCTGGCTGCTTGCTGCTCCGCCTTGAAGCCAGCTGCAGCAGCAGGTTCGTCAGCTGCCCCTCACTGCAACGGCGACATTCCCGGCCCCCTTGGAGGGCCAGCAGCGACAGCTACAACAGCAACAAGGAGAGGCCCACTCAGTGCTCGCCGCCACTGCCTGCGCAGCCCGGGGTGTCCATATCCCCTTATTAAGACCATCCCCATCCTCCTCAAGGGCCTTGAGTACGAGCGGCAATCCAGGGAGCAGCAGCAGCAGCAGGCTCTGCAGCAGCAGCAACCTGACGCCTCTGAGAGGCTTCTAGAGGGCCCCCCTGATGCAGCAGCTGAAGAGACTGACAGGCCTTTTAAACCGCTTCGCAAGCCTGGAGCTGTTGCGAGTACTTCTTCTTCAGCAAATTCGTCGACAGCAACGGGTGACGCTTTCGTTGATGCAGAAGCTGCTGCTGCAAGTGGTGATGCTGACAAAGGGATTGCGGCGGCCTCGGGTCTTGCGGCTGAAGCAGAGGGGGCCAGGGGGGGTGCTGCTGTGGACTCTCCTATTCACGCAGTTGTTGCTTGTGCTCCTCAGTCTGTTGATGCCTCTGCATGTGCTGCTGCTGCTGCTGTTTCTGCAGCAGCAGCAGCAGAACCCGAGGCTGCAGCATTGGTAAATGACAGCGCCGCAAAGGATCCTGAAGGCACTAGGGAGGCGTTGCTGCTGCTGCTGCGGCAGGTTGCGTTCTGTCCCCAGCGTGCTGCTGAACTCTGTTGTTACATGCAGCAGCTGCGAGAAGCAGCAGAAAGGCTCTTGGCGCAGCAACAGCAGCAGGAGCACCTCCACCAGGAGCAGCAGCAGCAGCAGCGGCAGGAGAATTCGGAGGTGCGGCTTAAGAGACAAGGGGAGGAGTGGAAGGTGCAGGAGGCTGGAGCAGCAGGGGCAGCAGCAGCTGCTGCTGCGCTTCTGGAAGCAGCAGCGGAAATCGATGCAAGCCTTTCTTCTGGGTTGCAACTGCTGCAGGGGCGCCTGGAGGATGCTCTTCGTCTGCTGCTGGTGGAAGCAGAAGACCGTTTGTTGCCTCGCTGCACGTTTACCTTGTTGAAACCAAACCCTTCCTTTGTCCTCAAGAGACCCTGTGTGGCTCTCCAGGGACCGCTAAGGACCCTCAGGGCCCCTCAGGCGACACCTGTTGTGCGGCTCCCGACGCGCTGTAAAAGGGGCCCGCCAGCAGCAGACAAGTCTGCTCCTTTGCCCAGACGCAGCCGCAACAGCAGCAGCAGCATTAGTAGGTTCGCTCCCTCAGGAGCTGTGGGTTTTCCTCCTGCAGGGAGTCTGCCTGAAACCTGGGGGTCCGCAAAGGCAGCCGCAGGGCCTCTCAGGGGACCCTATTCTGGAGCCTGGGGGACGCTGTCTCTGTCGCACTTGATGTACAGGAGCCTCTTGGGGCCGGACGCCCCTAAAGGCAAGGGTGTGAAACGGCCAAGGCAAGCGCTTGGGGACTGCGCCAGCAGCAGTAGCAGCAGTAGTAGCAGCAGCAGCAGTTGCTGCAGCAGTAGCAGCAGCTGCTTCAGCAGTTGCAGCAGCAGCCCGCAGGCGACATGGCAGCAACCCGTGCCAGGAGTTAGTCCGTGGCAGCATATGCTACAACAAGACACACAGCAGCAGCAAAAAAAACAGGAGCAACAGCAGCAGGAACAGCAGCGGGAGGCGCTCTTGGATACACCATGGAGTCTCAGCTCGTCTAGCCTCTTCTCTGCTGCTGATAGCTCGTACCGTTGCAGCTGGGACTCCCCCCAGCAGCAGCAACAGCCGCAGCAGCAGCAGTTTGCTGCCTCTGCGGTGACTCCCCCTGCCTCAGGCACGGGGGCCCCCCAAGGCTAAGGAAGCAGAGAGTACACCTCTCCTCTTGGGGCCCCTCAGGGGGACTTGGCTTCCATCAGTATACAGAACGCTGATTTATTGTTTGTTCAATTTTTTCTCACGCTTTTAAGGGGAAACCGACGCATTGCCGGCCCCCCCTTCATGGGCTGGAAGCTCGAAGGGGGAGGAAAGAGGGGGCCCACAGGGTCTCCTCGGGGGCCCCACAGTCGCCGCTGGGTGCAGTAGGGAGTGGAGAGTAGGAAGGAGATACAGAGAGGGACAGTGGCAAAAGTAAACTGGAGTCGGCTTTACTGCCTCTCCACTCGTTGAATCCAGCTTGCCAACTAATAGAATATTAGCTGTATTGTGTGTGCACACATATGTTACGCATATATACATATATATATATATACATATATATATATATATATATATATATATATATATATATATATATATATATATATATATATATATATAATACACACATGCATGCATATATACATAAATTGTGTATTTATGCACATGAACTGAAGCGGCATAGCTGGCAACCATGCAGACGGCAATGCGCGCCAAAGCCTGCTGTCCCCTGTGGCTGCGATGGATGAGCAAGCACACGTGTATGATATATATATTTCTGTTTTACCTTATACCTTATACATTATATATATTGCGTATTATGTAGTTTGTATATTATGTATATTGTGTGCATGCTACGGAGAAGAAAGCCAAAGGCAGCAACCCCCTTTTCTTCAGCGCCAGCTAATTCTGACCCTTTGGATTTGTGTTTTGTTGTATGCTTTGTTGTGTGTTTTCGTAGTTTTCCTCTTTGCTTGCTTCTGTCGTATGGATCTTTTGGTTGCCATCTCTCTTTTGTCGCCTGTCTTGCTATTTGTTTTGTTGCCTGTGTTGTCGGCTGTTCCGTTGTTTGTTTTGCTGCTCGTTCTGTCATTTGTTTTGTTTTGCGTCCTTTTGTATGTTTGTTGTTTGTGTTTCGTTGTGTGTTTTGCTGTGCGGGCTGCTGTTTATGTTGTTGCTTATTTTGTCGTTTGTTTATTTGCGGAGTTGGAGACCTTTACCTGGGTTTGCTTCCTTGAGGCGCTGCCTCCGTAAAGCTGAGAAGGCCACTTGCTTCATTGAGCCTGAGGAGACAAATAAGTGATAGAGAAAAAGAATCAAACAAAGCAAGAACGACAGAGGACTAACCGAAATAATAGCGACCAAGGACTAGAAAATATAGTAAAGACGAAAGGATAAGCAAAATAATGGGGGCAACCAATAGAAAGAAAGGAACGAACAAACACTTGAAACAGTCCCGCTGACAGGGACTTTCTATTAGCCCTTGACTAAGCCCAAACAACTTTTGCACTACCGAGCTGTAGACAAAAAAATACTATCCTTGTGCTGCTGCTGTTGTTGCAGCACCAGCGGCAGAGACAGTAGCGGCGGTTGAATCATAACATCCCATACGCCGTCTGATCCGGGTGTTCTGCCTGTATGATGCTGACTGCTGAAACCGCGGCAACCGTCTTACCACTACAGAAGGACTTGACGCTGCTGCTGTTGCAACAGCAGCAACAGCATGCTGCTGTCGCGGCAGCAGCAGGTGCAGCAGCAGAATCTGCTGCTGGAGGTGGTCTCAGGTAGACCCTCTTCGCAACAAGATGCGGTTATATTTCCGTCGTTGTGCTTCCTCCTAGGAATCTAGGAAGTGAATGTTTAACAATTGGCTGCCGTGTTGCATGCATGCATGCACCCATGCCTGCGTGCAAGCAGACCGGGGCATTCAGCCCAGCTTCAAAGACTCGGGCATTTCGCTGCTGCTGTAAGGACGTCGAGATAAGAATGCGGCGCCTTTATTGTTTAGGCATCCGGCTTTAGCATTATCTATGCCGTTTTGAGTCTGTTACAACATTGTCATAATGGTTTTGACCGTACTGCGGCATTGTCGTAACTGTTTTGATTTTGTTGCGGTGTCATTTTAATTATTTCGACTCTCTTTGCAGTATTATTTAAATTCTTTGGGTTCTATTGCATCCTTGTCGTAATTGATTTGGCTATGTTGCAACGTTTTTTCGGGTGGTTTGACTCCATTGCAGCATCACCTCCGGTTGTTGAGCCTTGCTGCAGCACTCTCTTAACTGTTTTAAGTGTATTTCTGCAACATCAGTTATTTCATTGTTTTGACCTATTGGCAACATTATGTCGAGTTGCTTGAGATCTACTCCAGTATTGTTATTGGCGTTTGAATCGTGTTGAGGGACTAGCTCAGGCGTTCTGATTCTATTGCAGCAATATGCCATGCCGTTATACCCTGTCTTTAACATGGAGTACCAGAGTACACTTCTTGAGTTCTTCATTTCTTCAGCTTTACAGTCTCTCAGTTTTTCAAATTTTCATTTCTTCACTCTTTCATTTCTTCCATTCTTTAGTTCTTGGGTTCTCTGGGGGTGGATGAGGGTGGGTGCAACTTGTTCTGCTGCCAACAGCCGTGCATGCCTTGCTTGCTAGAGGCCCCGCTGAAGCATCCTGATGCTGCTGTTGCTGCCCTCGCTTCTGTTGCTGTTGCTGCTGCTCAGCGGCGCATTCGCATGCTTCACTACTGGCTACAAACTCTCAATACAAGCCACGATGTCTTAGACTACGGCTGCGGTGGCTACGACTGTGTATAAAACTTCCCCAGATAGACCACATGAGGCGGCTGTACACCTCAGAAGCCACCACTTCCTCCCTATTGGTTGTTGCCTGTTGTGAGTCACCTGCTCCTCTCAATGCAAAACAGACCAGAAATCAGTATTGATAGAGGCCGAAGAGATGTGCCACACAGGATTGTTGCGAAGATATAGTTAATTACGCAGCAAAACAAACGCTAAAGCCTAAAAAATCTAAAATCACGGGCCCTAAAACCAAAAGCCCTAAACCCTAAAACTCGAAGTCTTACAGCCTAAGTCCTTATCACTTTCACACGCATTCCTGGTAAACATCAAAAGCTTGTAGACGTTATCTTCCCAGCTTTACTGAAATAATCAAACTGTTTATTGTTTTATTTCGATAATTAATATTAAAACGATTTCTTTAACCTGGGGAGCGATAAATACTTCCTTCTCCACGCAGGCATTTTCTCCAACTACGAGGCCCCGACTACAAGGGCCCCAAGGGGGCCCCCGTAGGCCCTCCAGGGGGTCCTCCGGAGGCCTCAGCTTTTCCGTTCAAGTTATGATGGGTCAACACGATAGAGCAGCTGTGTCGGTCCATTTGTGACTTGTGTGTTTTCTTTCTTTTTATGCATCCTGTAACAGCGGCTGCAGCTAAACCAGGAGCAGCAACAGCAACAGCAACGGCAACAGCAACAGCAGCAATAACACAAGCAAGAGCAGCAGCAGCAGTGTTAACAACATCTGGACGCCTCGGCTGCATGCACAATGCCATCTCGAGGCCCAGGTGGCAGGGGCCCCTCTTCTAGTCTTCTTTCTTCGGGTGCTGCAGCAGCCGCAGCAGCTGCTGATGTTGCAGGCGCGGCAGCATCTGCATGCATCAGCCACTAAGGATCCCCTCCCCTGGGCGGTTCGAAGGTGTTAATGACTTAGGCTTTAGGTCTTAGGCGGCTCAGCCCCTTAAAATGGAGGATATATTGGGGCTGCTTCACTTCAGGGACTTCGCGACTCTCCTGCAGCTGCAGCAGCAACAACAGCAGCAGCAGCAACAACAACAGCAGCAGGAACAGCAACGACAGCAGCAACAGCAGCAGAAACAACAGCAACACCACCAGCAGCTCCTACAGCAGCAGCAGTTCCCTGCAAACGAGCTTATTAGTTGCTGCCTCCCGCTGCTGCAGCAGCTGCAAGATTCATATCCTGTTCCTTGCGAAAGCCTCAAGACCTTAACTTGTCAGTTTCCCCCGCAAGAATTTGGGGCTTCCAGGCGCCTAGCCCACTTAGCAGCAGCAGCGGCAGGGGCAGCACTAGCAACAGAAAGAGCAGTAGCAGCAAAAACAGCAGCAGCAGCACCGACAGCAAGTGAAGCACGAGCAGTAACAGCAGATACAGCAGCCACAGAGGCAACTGCAGCAGCAGCAGCAATTGATGATGGGACAGGCGCGACAGAAGGGGCGCCTGCGGGAGGGCTCTCTTCTGCAGGGGCCCCTCCTGTGAAGGAGCCCCAACTGAGTTGTTTGTGGGAGGCTGGGGGGCAGCTGGGGCTGCCTGACGAAGCCCTCAGTGAGCTGTCTCTGTCTGCTGCCTTTCATAGGTTCAAGGCAGACGCTGCTGCACATGCTACTGCTGTTGCTGCAGGCCCTGCCGCAGAAGCAGCCCTTGTTGCAAGAGGCATAAATATTTGGGGACCCCTCTTGCCTCTCCTGCTGCCTGTTTTGTATCCTTTACTGCCTTCAAGCAATCATGGGCAGTCTGCTGTTGCCGCTGCAGCAGCAGCGGCAGTCGTGCAGCAGCAGCAGGAACAGGCGATGCAGCCACATAGACGCAAGAGACCTCAGGGACCCCCGAGTAAATCCTATGTAACGAAGCGGCCCCAAGAAGCTTACACTCCCAGTGCAGCAGCAACAGCAGCAGCGGGTTCTGGAGCTGCTGCTCTTACAGGCGCTGCGGGAGCGTCATCTGCTGCACCAGTAAAGCAAGAAGCAGGCGCCACCGCCGCAGCAGCAGCCGTATCCGCAGCAGCACCTGCAGCAGCAGCTACACGGAGGGAGGCGTTGTGCCTGTGTGCAGCAGCTGTTATGTGGTTTGGACAGCAAGCGTGTAAGGCTCCTGTAGCAGAGAAGGAGACATATTCACGAATTTCCCTGCTGGGACCCCCGTCTCCTTCTGTTGAAGTCGCAATTGCTAAACCATTTCTGTCTTTGATTTTAAACAGCCCCACAGTACAAGATGCGCTGGCAGTGAGGCAACTTAACCCTGAACTCTAGGCCCAACTCCTCCGTTCATGCTGTTGTATAGCTGCATCAATATGCGCCCTCATCCCCTTATTAATCGTCCCTTATCTTGTCTCCTTAGGGTTTGAAATTAAGATTAAAAGCTTAAGCATAAGGGTTTAGGGGCTTAAAGCTTTTAGGGTTTAGGAGTTAGGCTTCAAGCATCTAAAGCGCACGATTTAAAGCTTCGGGGTTAATTGAACCGTTTAAGGGTTAGAGTTGTGGGTTTAATGACTTAGGCTTTGGGGGTTTAGAATGTAGGGTTTAAGAAACCGGCACCTTCGCATACATTTCTGTGTACATGAGCTTGTGTGAATATCTGTCGTGTATATATACACTGCATACGAATGCAAATGCGTATAATATGTATAACATGTAATGTAAATAGTATACAAAGTCTAAATATCAGATGCATTATATATGTATTGTACCTAATATTCGGTACACATTCTTAATGGCATACATCACTTTAGTATCGAAAGCCAAATGCACGGAGTATGCATTGTGCAAATGCGCGAACGAGAGAATATATTATCCGTCTATATTCATGTTAGATGTGTCTATTTAATGACACAAATAATATCTGTATTTATATCTATTTATATCTATCCATACATATCATTGACATCTCCAAACGCATGGGGTTATATATATTTTTAACGCCAGGTTAGAACTGCTGCTGATATCTGTCTGCAGTCCCTTTTGTGTATTTGGGTTTGTTTGGGCTATCTCTTTAGATCTGTTTCAAGTTGTGGGGTTTAGGGTTTAGGGTTTAGGTCTAGGGGTTAAGGATTTAGGGTCTAGGGCTTACGGGTGCTTGCTCCAAAGTTTTGTGATGAAGAGCTCGACAAGCTGCTGATACGCCCGAGACGTTGGAGGTGTGCCTTGGGTGCATGTGGCTTTGCATGCATTGCAGGTTGGACGCGACTGTGTGGCGGTGTTGTTTGAGGGTTTGAAGGCGTCTTCGTTCTCGCCGGCATCACCTCTCGCGCTGGTGCTGCGATGCATAGGCAGTTTGTCCCCCAGCCTATCGCAGCTGCTCACGGCGGCCTTCGCCTCCCCTGACCTCCCTGTACACTCCAGCAACGTTGCGTTGCTTCAGCTGGCTTTTGCTTCTGCTGTTGAAGATATTATCACTGCAGTTGCAAGCAATACTCTGACCCTCAGCTCCCTTAGGGGCCCCTGGGGGGCCCCCTCTAGCGGGGGGCTCCTGCGACCGGGGGTCCTGGCAAAGCTTCTGCCCAAGAGGGGAGCTCCCCACTTGAAGGCGCAGCTGCTGCTCAGCTACTACATCCTTTGCTTCGACTATGAACAACAGCAAACCCAGAGGCTACTGGCTGTAGCAGCAAATGACAAAGCGGTTTCCTCTTTCCAGCAGTTGACTGAAGAAGCTGCCGTGGTTGCAGACGCCCTGCAACTCCTTCTAAAGGAGGCTGCACAAGAGCCCTCACGGAAGTCCTCTGCCTTCTTATGGGCCTCCTCTGGCCCCTTAGGGGCCCCCTCTGCCTCTTCAGGGGCCTCCTTTGCCTCCTTGGGGGTCCCCGGTACCTGCTCGTGGGCCTCTTTAGGCTCCGTAGGGGCCTCTGCTTGTGAGGAGGACGGAGAAGAGGCTTGCCCGTCCTTCGATTCTTGCGGGTTTCGCTGGGGGCCCTTCGCTGCTGCAGAGGCATTGGGGCTATTGGATCTGCGGAAAGCGCATGCAACGACAGCAGCGCAGCTGCAGCGGAGCTTACCCCGGGCCCTGCTGCTAATGTTGCTGCGCTGTAGAGCGCAACCAGCAACAGATTTGCAGACAGCCTTCACAGAGACTTGCAGCCTCATGCTAGGGGACTGTGTGCGGCAGCAAGACACACAAGCAGAGTTTATGCAGCGCTTGGCGGCTCTTGTCCCCAGCCACCTCCTTGGCGGCCACCATCAGGCACCCTGGCAGCAGCAACAGCTGCAGCAGCAGCAGGATACCTTCCCTGCATCTACAGCAGAAGAGGTGCATGCAATCCTGAGGTCACTTGTGCCCCAGGCGCTCGCTGTATCCCCCTTTCTGTCTCTTAAGGGACCCAACAGTCTGCTGTTTGCATTTATATTTGATGGCTTCCTTCATTCTTGGCAGGCATGGGGTCTGCAGCCGCAGCACCAGCAGCAGCAACAGGAGACAGATGCAGTGATGGAGGTGTTGGCTGCCCAGACAAGCTGTGCGCGATCATCTCTGTTGCATTTGCTGTCTCCTTTGGTATCTCAGTCTACGTGTGGAGCGCAGCGACTGGGCGTAGGAAGCTCCGGAGGCGCCGAATGTGTCTCGCAGCAGCAGCTGCAGCAGCAGGGAGATACAGCAGAGCTGCTGGTGCTGCAGTGCTGGCTATTTGTATGTGAATGCGGCCTGCATGCGTTTGCTGCTGCTCTGAGTTGGGGACCTAAGGAGGCTCTGAAGCAGCAGGTGCAGCAGGATGGCGGCTGCTTCTTTGGCCTGCCTTATGCTGCTCTACAGCGGTGGCAGCACCTCGTTGCAGCTGCTGCTGCTTTCCTCCAGACGAACACCAATCCCCCCCATCCGCTTGCTGGTGCAACGCTCTCCTCATTCCTTGTCAGTACCTCGGGGCAGCAAACTGCCGCTGCATGTTCTCGTGGCTTTCCTTCTGCTGCCGTCTCCTC
Organism: Eimeria praecox; assembly: GCA_963920595.1. NCBI lineage: Eukaryota > Apicomplexa > Conoidasida > Eucoccidiorida > Eimeriidae > Eimeria > Eimeria praecox. The sequence goes on along the minus strand of OY986947.1, from coordinate 6,303,139 downwards.
TTAAGCCGTTGCGACTTGCCGTTGGGACGTGCTGCTGCTCCCACGCTGCTGCTGGTGGGATAGCTCCTCCTGTTGCTGCTGTTGATGTGTCTGCTGTTGCTGTTGCTGGCGCGATGGGGCCCTCAGGACTACCCGGAGGTTTTAACTGCCCTGCAGCAGCACTGCTTTCCTTCTGCTTCTGCTGCGGCTGCTGCTGCTTCCGTCTTGAGTCTGGGCGAAGCTGCTGCAGCGGAAGAGGAAGCCTGCAGCACCAGCTGCATCGCGATTATGTTGTTGTACATCATAGCCAAGATGCACGGGATACCGTATTTCAGGGGTATACTTTCCTGCTGGAACTGCTGCTGCTTCCTCCGATGCAATTTCCGTTGCTTCTGTTGGTGCTGGTGCTTTCTTGGTGATGCTGTTGATGCCAGTGCTGATGCTGCTTCTGTTGCTGTTTCTGGTGATGCTTTTGATGCTTTTGTTGCTCCTGGGCGGCCAGCTACAGCAGATGCGGTTGTAAAAGCCTATTTTGTTTCTGTTACTGCTACATTGCGGCTGGTGCTGGTGCTGCTCATGCTAGTGCATTACTGTTGTTGCCTGAGTATTACTTCCCTCCTTAGCCAGAAGTAATACTCGCAGCAAGTAAACTTCGCCTTTGCGGCGAATTTGACTTCCTTTTGTGGATCCCCCTTATACTTATTAGCGTATCCAGTTAATTGATTATATTTGTTTATTTAGTTGTTCACTTTTCTGTTCTGCGTTTTTCTGTTTGTTTGCTTCAGCCCGCGACTGCCGCTATTTGCGCCGTCTCCATTCTTTGCCTTGGCAGTCTGCCCTCCATTTTCTCTCATCTCAGTCTGTCTTTGCTTGAATAAAGCTGTTTGATTGTCTCTATGTTCGGCCTCCTCTTGATTCATTTGCCTTCCCTGTTTTGCCGCTTTGTCTCTGGTTGGCTGTCTCCTCTTCTTGCTCGTTTTGTCTTCGTTTCTGCACCATCATTGTATTTGCTCGCCTATTTTGGTGTTTGTTTCTATCTTTTTGTATTTGGTTGCTGCTCCTTGATTTTGTGTCTTCGTTCTTTCACTGCGTGTTTTTATTTTTTTCTGCTTTTACGTTTTCTTGCCTCCACCGTTGGGAGCAAGGCCTAGATGAACCGTATAAGCCCTTCATTGCTAAAAGCTTTAAGCCCCAAACATCTGCGATACTGAGCAGCTCGCACTGTTTGAGTTATTTGGTGCTTGCGCTGCTGCTTGTGCTGGCTGTGCTGCTGCTGCTTGTGCCGCTGCTTCTGCAGCCCCACTTTGAGCCACTGGATGCTGCGTCTTTTCACAGAGGCTCTTCATGACTGTTTGCCTGAGAAGGCTTCCTTAGACTTCCCGTTTTCCCCTGTATCCCCTTCGCTGCTGCTGCAAGCAGCAACGCCCCATCCGGCAGCATTATTAGCTGCTGATGTTGCAGATCCCCTCAACAGGTATTTCGGAAGCAATTGCAGCTGCTTGATTGCCTCTCTGATCCTTGCAACCATTTGAACTGCTTCATTTCTTGCGTCGCCTATTTATTGTTTTATTTGCTGCTTTTCTATGGTTCAGAGCATAGCAAGCCACACCTCTGGAGTTCCCATCTAGTGTGCTGTGTATATACACTGCGTGCCCTGCATGGATTGCTGCGTGACTGTATGCGAATGTTTTTACGCTTAGTACAACGCCCTTGAGCTTATGGAGTGTGTACACTTCGTGAAATGCCCTTAAACGTGGTGGAGTATATACAATGCATGTGCTGCTGTGCAACCGCGTGTATTATTTATATTTGAAGGGAGGTTTATATTCCACAGCATTTCAACCCTTTTTGAATTAATATTTGACTGCATTTGCCGTCGCCTTGAGGGCGTTTAGCGCAGTCGGTAGCGCGTGGGTCTCATAATCCCAAGGTCGCGAGTTCGAGCCTCGCAATGCCCATGTCAGGGTTTAACACTTGAAACAGATGTATTTATTTCCCTGCATGCATGCAGGCTTTTAACGCAATCCCATGCAACGTGTGTAGGCCTGCGCCTTCAGGGCTGTTGCGGGTCTCGCCTTGGAGCCTTTTCCTCTTGTTGCCTGCAACGCAAGAGACAGTGAAAACCAAAGGCAGCAGGCATCTACCAACCTCCTTCCTTCCGCTGCAGCTGTACAGCGCTGCGTTGCGCTTTGGATGCAAACGTCAGCATATGGGCTGAATGGGTTTGTTTGTTTGTTTGTTCGTTTGCCTGTTTGGTTACCTGCTTGCTTATTTCCTTGCTTTCTTGCTTGCTTGTTTGTTTGCCCGGTTGTTTGTTTTATTTGTTTAATTGTCTGTTTGCTTGTTTGGTTTGCTGCATGCCTACCTTTCTTTTTTGGTTTCTTGCCTGATCCTGTGCTTCTGGTTCCTTCATTTGTTTGTTTTCTTGCATTCGTTTGTTTACGTATTTGCTTTGCTTCTTCTATTATTGTTTGTACCTTTTGGTTGGGTGTCTCTTTGCAGCCTGACTTGCCTGCCTGTGCGTTTATTTGCCTGTTGGCATTTGCCCTTGCACTTATGTTTTTGTTTTTTCCATTTGTTTATTTGGCTTTTTTTGTTTATTTGTTTGTTTCTTGCTTGCTGATTTGCCTGCTTGTGCCTCCCTTGCACTTTTATCTGAGTGTATGTTTACGTGCCGTTTCTTTTCTGTTTGTTTATTTGCTCGCTCGTCCTACATGCGTATATTTGTTTTGTGGTTTTTTCTTCTCCCCCTTTATCTCCTTGTGTGTGCTTTGACTACATTTGCTCTCACGTTCGCTCCTCCATTTTTTGTGGTGTTTTTTTGTACCTCTGCCCCAGTTGCATTTTTGTCTATTCGTATGATTCCCTTCCTGTTTCGTGGGATCTGTGCATGCTTATAAGCTTGTATGCATATGCATGCGTTTGTTTATGCTTTTTGCATAAGCACTCGTATATATGTGCATGCCCATACATAAATGTATGCATGTAAATTGATATATATAAGTGTATGTGCATGCATGCCAATGTTTATATACGCAGGCACCTATATAATGCATAGATGGATGCATGCATTATATATGCCCTTCTTGTTTGCTCGTGCAGGGCCATAGCAGCAAGTTCCTGCGGTACCACGGCAACAGGAACACCAGTAGCAGCAGGTGCAGCGGCAGCAGCAATTGCTGCTGCTGCTGCGGAGGCGGACGGCGAGGCGCTGCAACTGTTTCTGACAAACGAGCCGTTGGCTGGTATCTCTGCGGCAATTTGCTCCCTGATTAATTTCTTTTTTGCAAATGAAGAAGACAGTTCCCCGGATTCTTCGGCCCCTTGTGGGGACTTCAGCCCCACCGCGGACGACGTGCCTGCAGACGCAGCAGCAGCAGCAGCAGGAACAGCAGCAGTGATAGTAGGAGAGGATATTGCAGATATGGGGGCTGATACGGCAGCTTTTCTTTCTTTGGAGCGGTTTTGTGTCGCTCCTCCTCGGCTCTCGGAAGCCCTGTTGGATTCCTATTACTTGTGCGTTGTGCAGAACCCTCTGAAGTTGCTGCTGCAGCTGCCTGCGCGCATACTGCAGCAGCTGCTGGCTGCAAATCTGCTGCAACCAATTCTCAATCTTTTGTTGTTCAAGCTGGAGGTCTATGCCCGTATGGGAGCCCCAACACTGGCGGGGATGGCGCCTCCGCCCATAGCGGCTGAAGAAGTCATCCAGCTGCAGGTGCCTATACACCTGGCCACGACCCTCCACAGAAATGAGGCTAGAGATAATATATCGCCATGCCTGGTTACACATGCAAATGAATATGCATGCATCTTTCGATCTTGCTGAGCGTGCGGATTTATTCATTCTTCACGGATGGCGGTTCGCTCGCAACCGAGAATTTCTACAGATGAATACAAATATATCTATATCTATATCTATATCTATATATATCTATATCTATATTTATATATATATATATATATATATATATATATATATATATATATATATATCTCCCTCTCTCTCTCTCTCTCTCTCTCTATATATATATATATATATATATATATATATATATATATAATATGCATATGTGCTTCTCTTTTGTGTTTACGAGCATATTTAGGCTTGCTTGCTATATTGATATATATTTTTATGGCTGTATATATATATATATATATATATATATATATATATATATATGTACATGTACATGTATATACATACGTTTATATTTGTGTTCGTTTATTGAGCTGAACGCATGCATGCGTGCGGATTATATGTAATTCTTCTCATCTATGTCCACCATTGATACTCTCCAGCATGTATATATACGCGTCCTGTGTTATAGTTGTCCGTGTATGGCTTCCCTGCAGTAAATTGGTGGGCTTGCATACATTTGAAGATTAACGAGCAGGCTCGATAAGGTGCTGGCATGATGTTTGTTTGGCCGTAGTGGCACACCCTTCTTGTGGCTGCTTCTGCCTGCTTTTAAAAAATGATCTGTGTGCATTTTGCGATTGGTGGGGGGGCTTTGCTGCGCTGTGTGCCCCTGTAGGAGACTGCAGCACTGCAGGTGCTGATCGAAGCTTGTCTAGCTGCGAACGAAGAACGCCTGTGGGAGATGATGGGAATGTTTTTAGATGCTCAGTGCCTCAAACGGCCGCAGGGGGTTGAGGGTTTGTTTGTTTGCGGCTTCGCTTTGGACGCCGTAGATAAAGTCTGCTGCAGCTGCAGCTGCGCGCAGCGCCTGCTGCCGGTGCTCTCCCGTCTGCTGCAGCAGCAAGCGGCTTTTCTCTGGAAAAGCCCGGCAGCAGCAGCAGCAACAGCAACAGCAACAGCAGCAGCATCAGCAGCGCAACCAAACGCTAGTGTGGGGTTTCCGAACCCCCGCGATGGTAACAACGGCTCCGTGGACTGTGAACTTCTCCCTGAGTGAGCAGGCCTCCTCTAGCACTCAGCCTAAGGAAAGAGCCGTATATCATAATTCTGAGTAAATATAGCTTTAGCAACGATATCAATAACATTAAGTATAAAAATACTTAATTAAAAGTAATATTGAGAGGCAGCAATCGTAAATTGCAGGCCAACAAAAGCACCACTAGATAATGGCAAATAGTACAAAGCCGTTTACAACGATAGAAAGTGGCAATACTCAGCAGCGTAAACGGCAACAACAACAATAATACATATAATACTACATGCGAGCAGGCTATATTAATGCGGGTGGCGTTTGTGACATCAGCAGCGGCATAGAAATGCCCCAGTTTGTTTGTTTGGGTGTTTGCTGCAGTCCTGCGGAGGGGGTGCACGTGAAGGGGCAGCAGACAACGACGGTTCATCCGGCTTTGCAGCCATTTACCCGCGTGGATCTTTGCTTGTTTTACCTGAAGTGTATTGTTAGTGTGGCGTGCGACTTGCGACACAATAAGCCTTATCCAGGAGAAAGCAGAGAGACAGACCCCACTTTCGCCGCTGAAACTGCAAACGCTGTTTTTCTTGAGGCCATCAAGCACTACGAACTCTGCGGTAAATATATTATCTGTTGATCCCTTGCATGCGTCTCTCATGCGCCTCTGTTCCTCAAGGGAGCTGTTCAAGGTCTGTGCTGCATGTACGTCGCTTATCCAGAGGGAAGTTCCCGAGACGACTGCGCTATTCTTCAGAACGGCGAACATTTGGTCGTGCGCTTTTCGAGCTGAAAACGAATCTAAATGAACATTGCTGCGATGTTATCGACAGAAATATGTAATACTCATGCAAATATCATGATGTTTATATGCACTTGTGCACATGCAGGCATTCTGATTCTTTTTCTTCCTATGGTTTACGGTTTAGGGTCTTCAAGACCTTAACCTATGATTTGCGCTAATTCCCTCTAGACGTGTTTTTGATTTTTCCAGCAGTCTTGTTACTTGGCAGCATAATTGCGTATGGCTAGTTTATATATAATTTTATTGCCTAATTGGCACACTGATTCAAGGTGTTTATTCTATAGAAAGAAGAGGTATTGCCTGCAGTGTGGCTTTCATTAGTGACTGACGGCGCTGCTCATCTTTTTGTTGATATGGTTGTACGTTATATTGTATGGGTTCATGCTTTTTCGGTGTTTGCTTGCATATTTTATGGCGTCTCTATTTTGTTGTTGGCTTGTTTATTTGGAGTTTGATGTATCGGCTGTCCAGTTCATCTGTGTATCAGTTTGTTTGTTGACTGTATTTGTTTGCTTTTTATTACTGCAACAGTATTTTTGTCATACAATTATAATACTGTGTAGCAGTAATATTTCTGTATTTTTATTGCGCTTGCGCGGTCTTCTTGAGCAGACTCGGCTAGTTTGTGCGAGTTTGTTGCTGCTGCGGTGCCCGTGATATTTCCTCTGTTCTACATTTTCCCCAAATTGGCGGCGCTGGTGAATACATTCTTAGCTCACAAAAAGCTGCTGCGGCACGACAGCAGCATGAAGGCCTCTACTGCCTCAAGTCCCAGCCCAACACCACCACCAGCAGCAACAGCAGCCCTAGGGCCACCAAGGACCAATGGACCTTCTCTAGCGAAACTGCGGGCAGATGCTGTCCTGGAGTAATGCAAATGCGGCGTGCCCCTTCAAACCATATCCTTACTTCCGTTGAGCCCTAGCCCTAAATCCTAATTTCAAAACCCAAAGGAAGCGTATGCATCTACTGAAGTTGCGTATGTATGTTGCGCCGCAGGCAGCTGGAGCAGGACCTGAGCAACGTGATTGAGATGGATTTGTGAGTAGCTGGCACGAACAAATGAGGAAAGGGTGTAGGGTGTTTGATCCTCTCAGAATTCGTGGCACCTATATGTGTAGTGCTGAGCAAACGCGGCCTCTTAAACCGCAGTGTTGTTCTTTAATAGCTAAACTTTAGAATTCATCAATTTCAAAAAACGCAACACAAACTTTTCCCACAGGACGCGTAGTCTGGGGCCTTCATATGTGTCCCTGCCCCAGCTCTGGGGGCGTCTGAGGGGGTTCCTTAGGGGGCCCTCCCCAGTGCAGCAGAAGTAGGTGAAGAGCACCTGCTTCGATGCAGTCTGCTGAAAACAAATGAAGTTCTTGGGTTTACTGACCCCGGCGCAAGACCTCTTTTACGCATATTTGTTGTACTGAAGAAGATGTGCTTACTCCTCTGCGCTGGGGGAGCCAAGTGCAAACAGCTCTTTTTGCCCATTTGCGTCCTTAGTTCACAGAAGGAGTTTTCGTCAACTCCGGGGGATCCCCTCCATGCGAGCTCGTGCTCCCCAGCCGACCAGCAGTAGCCGGCCCACTCCTTGACTGCCTTAACCCCACCACAGCGTTGCTCTCGTAGTCACTGGAGCCGCTCCCGCGAAGATTTGGCGCTGTCATTTGAGTCCTCAGGAGCCCCTCACCGCCCCCTCCTTGCGGAATCCCTGATTGGGCCCCAAGCTGGTAGCGCTTCTCCGGGGGGCTTCCAAGAGGGCCCCCCAGTGGGCCTCCGAAGGGGCTTTCTTGGGGGCTTCGTTGGGAACCCCCCTGAGGGCTCCCTTGGGAACTACCGAAAGAGAAACCTTCTTGGGAACCCGCTTGGGGTCCCCCAAGGGGCCCCTCAAGGGGACTCGCTTTGGGGGTACTTCCAGCGGGGCTGTCTTGGGTCCAGAGTGGGGGAAGTTTGACGACATCGGGATGCCTCGTGGGGGGGGTTGCTGCATTTTGTTGTTCCGACCGAGTTTGAGGTCTGTAAGGGGCGGCTTGCTGCCCCTCAAAGGGTATCTGCAGCGGCAGAAGACAAAGAAACCACCCACAAGATTAGCGGATACAGGTAAGTAGGACGTATACAGCAGAGAGGCGTCTGTACACGCGAAATCAAGGCAGAAAGTGCACGCTAACTTCGGCACCGGCCGTAGGAGGACAGAAAAGAGCAGGGATCAAGGGGGTTACGGCTTACTTGCGCGCCCGGCTCCACATACACCACCTGCTCCTTTCTGTAGCTTCTCAAAACGGGGATAATGCGTTCTATCACCAACACTTTGGGCACTTCAATTATCTTCTCTTTTATTGCATATCGCGGGACCTCAACTATTTTGTCTACGTACTGTACAGACAGACAGAGAGTACAGGCATGACAGGAAAATTATATATATGTGTTTGCGCACATACATAATACAGAATATATCATATATCATATATCATATATCATATATATATATATATATATATATATATATATATATATATATATATATATATATATCAGAGGCTTGTTTCCTGGCTGGAGGTTCTGTGTATGCAGTTTGTTGGCCTCTGCGTCAACTGTCTAATTTGCTTATCGTGGTTCTGACCTTGATTTCGGGTACTTGTACGATTTTATCGACATAGACGGGTTTTTTGACGTATTTTATGACTTCTTTCTTCACGGGTTTGACTACTCTGACGATCTTCTCCTCTGGCACCTCCTGGGGCACTTCCACGACCTTCTCGACATAATACACCTGGGGGACTTCAATGTAGCGATTTTCAACGCGTTCCTTAACCACCTCCCGCACTCTTTCCTGCAAGGTCACCGCTCCACACAATTGCAAGGCAACACGAATATCTACAACACATGCATCTTTGTGAACAGTTACAGCTGGAAGCCGCGCCTCAATGAAGCGGTGAAGCACATATTATAAGGCACGCAGTAAAAGTCTTTCACTGAAGGGCATATGTTGGGAGGGAGTTTAAACAAATAACTGCTGTGCAAATGTGCTCCTGAGGAAACGTGCATGCAGGAATCAGCAAGTGCTCAGTACAATGCAGGCAACACACGCTTGCGTTTCGGTGTACACGCCTTGTAAAGGAATGAAGATGTAAGGATGTATGTGAGTGCTTTTATATACAGCTGCATGTTCTCAATGATTTTATAAACACGCGCCAATGGATAAAGTAGACGGGCGCATCTTCTGAATCAAACGGCAAGTTGAATATACAGATATATACATATATATGCGCTTACCTAGGGAATGAATGCATGAACACATATGAGACGAAACAGTGTTCCACGCAGCCATATACGTAATAAACCCATGCAACGGCACAGCAAGGATTCAAACGAGCATTGCCAGGGTGCGTGCACGCCTGATGACTAAATGCACAAGCTTGGTGCATGCAAGTACGTATACGGCAGAAGTTGAAGATTCGACTGTCTGGAGAGGCAACACAAAGGGTAGGGGAGAAGCAGTCCTTAGGTTTTACATAACTTTGTTTGGGAGGACAGACAATCCCTAAGCGCTCACCTCTACTATTGGCTGCAATACGGTGGCGCCAGAAGGAGGATTCCCCTGCAGGCCGCTCCTTGCAGGGAGGGCCTTTGGGGGCGGGGCCATGGGGATCTCTCGGCGCATATTTCGCTCTTGCGTCAAGGTTTAGCGTTTAGGGTTTATGGCTTGGTGCCGGATTTTGAGAGGCGGTAGCCCTTAGATCGTCGCCAGAAGCCTACCTGAGACTTCTCTGCAACGATAAAAAGGAATAAATGTGGTCAAGATCGCTTTAGGGTGTATATGGGTAAGCACACCGAGATGAGCTACAGACAACGACTGAATGCACCAGCGCTGCCCGAGACATTGCGGTGGCACACCGGACGGATAATCGGCAAAATGTCTCAACTACAAGAAAAATGATGATTGTAATATTGTTATTCTCCTTAGAACAAGGACGAAGATGGTTTCTCAGCTTCGATTTGCAATCTGTACACAGGACCAACGCCGATGGTCCGCTGTACATTGACCGTCAGTATGCGTCGAACACTGAATGAAACTGATCCTAAAAGATAAATTGATCATGCATCCTTTAAGTAGATAATAAATTGAACATTCTAGACAGCAATATATGCCTCTGAGTCCCCATATGAGGCCCCGAGCTCCGGCGGTGTGGCTGCTTGCGACCGCCGACGACTCGGCTTGCCCAGAGGGTGATGAGCTTGAGAGCTCATGGGGCTGTGTTGGTCACTCTCGCGCCTTCTTCAAGAGCTTGTGATTTCTTCGATTGTTTTTTATTGTTTTATAAATTTCAACTTTCTTGACTTTCAAATCCTTCGGTGGCTGCCGCTGGGGGCGGTCTAACAGCAGCCGCAGGTACGCCACAGACCGCTCGCGGGAGGGGCGTTGTCGCAGCTCTTGTCTGCTGCATCGCAATTCATGAACTGACTACCGCAAAACCTTCTCCCTTTCAACTTCTGTCTCGTGTGAAGCTGTTTTGCACTGGCTGAACTGCAAGCACCGACCTGTCTGCCTCAGGCCAACCACCAGGGCGGAGCAGACCGTTAGGGGTGGGTATACGTCTTAGGCTTCGGTGCTCGTGGCCTCGTCAAATTCCTGTACGCAGGCTACTGACTTTCTAGAACTTGTCTGACCCAGCTTAAGCCCGCCAGCCCAGCAGCCTCTGTACTGCTCCGTTGGTCTGGTATATGTAGCGTTGGTGTACTTGCACCTCCTTCTGGAATCTCCAGTTCTCAGCTGATTAATTTTATTGCGTTTCGCTAGAGCATGCGAAGGCTTTTAATCTGACGGCCAGCTTGAAGAAGATGGAAAGGCGGCAACAGCCTGCATTACCCGGTGGGCTCCCCGCATCTGGGCGGTGGGCCGGGCCGCCTGTAGATCTTTTTCCCAGTAGAGCGTACAACAACAACACCAACAATAAAAATATCGAGGCACCCCACATCAGCACTATACCTGCTCGTGGCCCCCCCATAGGGGCTATCCACGCAGACCCATATGCGTTCGCTGCTGGGCCTCCTCAAGAACCCTTTAGACCACCCGCCGGCCACAATGGAGAATTCCCCCATCCCAATGCGCAACAGTGGGAATGCATGGGCCCTCCAATGAGCTCAGCGCCAGATCATCTGGTGGGGCCTCCAAAACCAGGAGTCCCCAACGCCGCATCAGAGTCAAAGACCACCAGGGAGTGGGTAAGCCTATCTAAATACGTATGCATGCATACGCAAGCATGCAGAAGGAGAGAAAGCGAGAGGGGGACTGCCAGACAGGCACACAGGCATTTGCACAGAAAAGAGACAAACAGACAGGCAGGCAGGCAGGCAGGCCGACACACAGGCACACAGATAGAGAGAGAGGCAGACAGCGAGGCATACATACGCACACACATGTACACACACACACATACATACACGCACATACGTACATACACAGGAAGAGACACAGGGATGCCTCATCTAGATGCTTGCGCAAGCGGCCTAAAACGTTGTCAAGGTTGTCGGGGAGCTATTTACTGGTGGACCTACAGAGCTCAGGGTTCGCTGAGCTGTGTGTATTGGGGTTTCCTGCAGCTGGAGGTCACTGCGTATCAGCCTGTTGATGTGGTAACGAGAACTGTGGAGGTGCCTGTTACGAGGACAGTTGACGTTTACGTGCCGAAGCCTGTGATCAAAGAAAAAATAGTTGAAGTTCCCAAACTGGTTCCCAAGTACATTGAGAAGGTATTTTATACAATACGCCAATCCGTGATTTCGTTGAATCTTGCCCGGGTGCAGACACTCACGCGCCTGACTCCAGAAACTTGTATCTGCTTGCATGCATGCGTGGATTCATGCATACGTGCGTGCAATCGTGCGTGAATGCATCATAGTGCAAGGGAACTATTGCTCAAGATAAAATGGGTTGCAGCTTGTGGCTGTGGGAAAGGCGACGAGCCTGCCTTATTTTTTTCGTGATACTGTGGTGTCTGTTAATGGCTAGATACTTTGTATATCTTCGCGAACATGTTTGTTTGCTTCGCCCTATGCTTGCTTTCTTTCAGATCGTAGAAGTGCCCCAGATCGAGTGGGTGGAACGCATCGTGGAGGTGCCTGAGGTGATATACAAGACGAAAATTGTCCCTAAAGTTGAGATTCGCGAAAACATTGTTGAGAAGCCGGTTTTTGTTCAGAAATGGGTTGAGAAGATCGTAGAGGTCTCAGTTGTTGAAGAGGTCATTCGGTATAGGACCATTCATGAACCCGAGGAAATCATCAAGTAAACAATGCATGCACCAAACACTAGCTGCTGCCGCTGCTGCTGCTGCTGTTACTGCAGCAGCAGCTGTGCCTGCTGCAGTGCAACAAGAGCACCTGCTGACACTGCGCTGCCGTAGGAACTGATTCTGTCTGTTCATCTCTTGTCGTTTGCTTATGCTTCGAAAGACAAAGAAAGATGCACAGATATTGAGGGTTGCCCAGGTTCCAACGATAAGGCCGGTTGTGTCAGTGTGTTTGGAAGCCTGAATCAATTGTGTATATATGCATATATATATATATATATATATATATATGAATCTATATCTATATATCTATATCTATATCTATATATCTATATCTATATCTATATCTATATCTATATCTATATCTATATCTATATCTATATCTATATCTATATCTATATCTATATCTATATCTATATCTATATCTATATATCTATATATCTATATATCTATATATCTATATATCTATATATCTATATATCTATATCTATATCTATATCTATATCTATATATCTATATCTATATCTATATCTATATCTATATCTATATCTATATCTATATCTATATCTATATCTATATCTATATCTATATCTATATCTATATCTATATCTATATCTATATCTATATCTATATCTATATCTATCTATCTATCTATCTATCTATCTATCTATCTATATATATATATATATATATATATATCTGTATCTATATCTATATATCTATATCTATAATCTATATCTATCTATATCTATATCTATCTATATCTATCTATATCTATCTATATCTCTCTCTCTCTCTCTCTCTCTCTCTCTCTATATATATATATATATATATATATATATATATATATATATATATATATATATATATATATATATATATGAAGCACAGAGGGAGAGCGAGAGTGAGAGAAAGAGCGAGAGACACAAAGAATGTTGCGGATTGTGTCAATGGGATTTGATGTCTGGAAGCACAGACCAAGCATGCCTGCAAAGCAAGCTCTTTTACATTCAGTTCGTTGTGCTTTCCTTGACCGTTTTTCCTGCCTTTCCGCTGCATGAGGCATGAAGAAGGTGGATACTTTGTGGTTTCTGCTGCATCTTGCTGCTTTAGGTACATTCCGCAAGGACACCAGGAAGAAGAGTGGAGGGGCGCCCCTATTCTTACCGTCCCACCTCACCAAACCCCTGAACTACCCCCCAAATGGGGCGGCACTCCCCAAGGTTCACCTCGCCACCCCTTGGTCAAGGCTGCAACTCAGCGCACAGAGTAACGCTAATAATAAATATCCACAAACTAAGCATCCGCATATGATGCAGGCATAAACGCGAATGCGCGTACATATGCATACGCATTGCACATCTGTGCGTACAAATCAATATGTATGTGCATGCATGGATTTTTACGAGGCGTGTACCTCTTTGTATGTGTATGCCTCCATGGACGAATAAATGCATCCACATATCGATATAAATAAACACACAGATGAAGCGTGTTGATGCCAATAGTACAATGTATTTCAGCATGGTGGACTTCTCGTCCGCCGCCAAGCGCACGTACCGCTTGGCTGAGCCAGAGAGGCAACAATATTTTTGTTTGAAGGGATCTGAATGCTCGGAAGCTCTTTCAACAAACGATAGGGATGGCAAGGATAGCCGTCTAAATATATTTGTGCCTAAGGAAAATGGGCGGCAAAGGAAGATGATGAATAGGCAAGGCACTACTACACTCCGGGCACAAGCAGGCAACTGTATCTAAACCCTAATTTGGTGAAACGATTGCAGAAAATCTCAGAAGGCATTGCCCACTGAAGAGGAAGCGATCACAAATCGTGTGGAAGCTTGTTGTAGCTCGGTTTTCCTAGAAGAGGGTTCATACGTCCACTCATATGCGTATGTTGGCTACCGGCATCCAAGTGAACATTCAACAATCGGCTATGGTGATCTTGAATGTAACCTACAGGTGCTAGTCAATGCGCGCACTTGCAGCTGTCTTTGGGGCAGTAGCTGCATCAAAGGGTATCGCAACTATGATAGGCCGCCTCCCCTAACCAGCAGCTGGAGGAACCAGTGAAGCGGTCCTCAGGAGGCCTGTAGAAGGGTCTTGAGGACAGCTGCTTTGGAGGATACACTATCTCGGGTGTCCTTACAAATACTCAAGATTCGTTACAGTTGGTAGCACCGCGTGATTTAGAGAACTTCAGCACACAAGGCAGGGGCTTGAGCTAGAGCAATATTCGTCCTTGAATCTGTTCTCCTTGCCGCAAAGAAGCATTTTTGAAATCACACGCCAACGGAATCCAGCCTGCTTTTCCAGTCGAAAATATGGGCATTAGTCGAGCGGTTGGCTTCCGCCAGCGAGGCCACTGGGATGAGTGGCTCTGAGCAGTCTACATTGTGAGAAGTGCTTTTGTTCCGTAAACTCTGTTCATGAGCAATACCTCCGCCCGTGGGGACCTTCCAGATATGACGGGTGCCTTGATGTTGTGGTTCCAGTAGAGTTGCGCCTTATCAGCCATGTCTACATACTGTAAGCTCATGGACAGAGTTGGCGGACTGAGGAAGCAGCAACTGGGAAACCCTATCCAGGAAGCCAACAGGAGTATCAGGAAAAAGGGCCTCGCGTAAAGGCGACGAGGGGGGGAGTGGCGGGGGCGAACGACGAAGCCCCTGTGGCGCAATGGATAGCGCGTTGGACTTCTAATCCAAAGGTTGCGGGTTCGAATCCCGCCGGGGGTGCTTTGGCTTGATGTGCAACAGTATCTTTGATGCTGGTACTCATATCCCTATATGCTAGCAGGCTTACTGTGGAAGTTAAGTAACTGATTAGAGACAGCCTACATAGCAGTTTACAGTGCAACCGTAGGCAGCAAAGGGATTGCGTTGTGCGTGCATGTTGACCTGCCCTGGAGCATCAGCTGCAGCAAGGGATGCTGCAGCCTAGCAGAGGCCAGCCCATTTGCCTACAAGCTGCGGTGCTCAGGACTCGTAGAGGCTGGAGTTGAGATCATCTGGCTTTTACGAATTCATTATTTAAGTCTAGAACTCCACTGCATCTCGCAACGGTCCTCGACTAAGGTTGAGGACTCTCATTACACTTACTGTCACCGGGAGATTTATCGACGCAGGTGCGAGCGACTAACCCCACCTCCCCGCCGCCGAGCGGCATAGTATGTAGCAACGCCTTATAGGGAAAAATGGAAAAAAAAACCTTACACACTTTTTAAAAAATCTTTATCAAAGCCTCAACCCTATTCTCTTGCATGGTGGATACTGATGCCTAGGTTGATGGGGCAGTTGGCTGCCGGGAGCGTCGCCGAGCAGAAACAGACTCGCGTCCCCCATCCTAATCAGTGGATCAAGAACAAATCATGACTGTTCCGCCTCTACGGTCCATCCAGAGAGGGCACCAAGGAAGAGGGGCAGTAGAAGAGTTCCTTAGTTGCCGCTACTTATACATGCAACCTTAAAACACACCTGAAGATCTACAGCAAGTATTAGCACCTCTTCTATTAAAAGGAAGTGCACGGCGAAGGCCGCTGCACCTGCGGAAGGGCTTCGCCTTCCCCCAAAACACGAAGGCCATTCAAACCATCCGCGAGGCTCTGCGATGAGAGGTTTATTCCCAGGTTACCAAGGGAGCAGGATATGGGGAGAACGAAAAAACGTGAGTACAAAAAGCTGTAACAAAACGCTACATCGAGCATTATCATTGTTTGGCGAACAGAAGGCAAGCCATCAACAAGCAGTTCTTATATGGTTGACTCATAGCGGGCCTTTCCCTGGGAGAGTCAGTGGTTTACCGGCTGGGCTCCAGGTAGGTAACTAACAGTCAAGCATTTTAACGTTATCTAGAGGGTAGAGCATCTCCGCATAAAGGAAGGGGAAAATGACACTTCGACCGCCATAGCCGACAAGGAAGAGGGAGGGCAGGGCAACGATTCAAACCCACAGCCTATGGATATTGGGGTTGTGAATGCCGGACTATCACAGAAGGGAATTAAAAGCTAAGCTATAATCCGCAGAAGCTAGCGCAGTCTGCACCAAGTAAGTCGGAACGGTGCGCCGAGGAGCATTTCTGCTTCCTTTGCAATAAACAAGGCCACATCACCCGACATTGTAGATGCATTAACAAACTTGAGGTGGAGAAGCGGGACTATTCGCAGCGCCGCCACACGAACAAGCAAAACGACAAGCGAAATTCCTGGCTCCCCACACAAGCTGCGCCACAGTGTTGGAGGCAGTAGGGATAGCAGCTGCATCCGCAGATCCTCCTCGAGTTAGCTCAATGATTATCCCAGCTCATACTGATGATGAAGAATTGCTAGTGCCACTTAATACAGCCTGCGAAGTGGATCAATAGCTGAAAAAAGGCGAGAAGGGGTTACATAGTATAGAGGCACACCAGAAAAAGACGGGGAAAGTCATGCTCCCCGATGTGTTCCGTTAGAACTGTTTACGGAGAGCCATAAGTATGCAGCGCATGCATCCCACCGTCGTTTCCTCGGCGATGCGTTGAAGTTTCACCTCTCTTTTTCTCTGAGGGCACCTGCCCTACTCCCCTAACAGTGGAGGACGCAAAGACGGTTGAGGAGGAGTGGGCAAACAACTATCCCATGGCTTTTCAGGACACATATCTCAATACGTGCCTTTCGCAGGTTATGTCAGTGTTCTAGGCTAATTGTCCGACATACTCTTTAAGACTTAGCGTTTAGTAGATGAAATTAAAACCCATCGAGCATCAATCGCTCCTTCAAAGCACCCCCGGCGGGACTCGAACCCGCAACCTTTGGATTAGAAGTCCAACGCGCTATCCATTGCGCCACAAGGGCGGCGGCTGACGTCCCCCCGACGCTCCGCCCCACGCTGCGCTTAGGAAAAAGCAATTTCCTGATAAATTCAGGGCCTTACCCGGCAGACACTGATTTCCATATACAATCTGCACAAGCGTGGGAACGCATGGACAAAGCACAAGTACGCCAAACAAAAGGCCGTGACAAATGGCATTTAGCCGTAGCTGTCAACCCAGGCGGTTTGGATCTGCTGCGTTTATAGGCCCATCTAAACGTGTAGGAGAATGACCGGCCGAAGAAATTCGCCCAGGGTTGGGTTGGATAGGGCACTTCTCTCTTGGTTTTCGGGTTAACGCGTGGGCTTACATAGTGGACTGGTCCTTAAGGAGGAGATGCGGTCATACAATCGGTGTTTTTATCCTCCCAAAGGTTGAAGGAATCACCGACTTTTCCCCGAACCCTCAGCACAAAAAGGCAACAATGCCAGAGTAAAAAGGAACAACGGGGGCAAACAAGTTCCTCCAAGCACGTGAATTGAGTTGCAGAGGCCAGAAGAGAAGTGCATTTTATGCTGAATGGCATGTAGACCCACAACCCGAGTGGATATCTGAGGATAGCTCACGTGCAAACACTTCTCAGGACAGTCTACGGGATTTCCCTATTCTGCGGAAGCGACTACAAACACGCATGAGCGGCGCTCAGTAAATATGTGCTTTAATGTGCTGTTTGGTGGTCGTGCACACGTTGTCGTTGTTTCGTCTTCAAAAATAAAAGTATTTACGTATCTCTGTGGACCCCGGAGGAATGAGAACCAGAGCGTGTTTGCTCTGTTTCTCATTCCTTCGTGATCTAGAACTCATACCCTGCTTCTTAGATGCCAGGGCGATGCTGTCGACACTTCTACTTCCCTATATGTTTGAGCTGCCCCCCCGCTTTGGGAGGAGGCCTCCCTCGTTAATACGGCTACGGGTGCTGAGGCCTGGAAGCAACACGCCTCATATTTTTATCTTTCCTTGGATGCCTGCCCTGAAAGCTTGCTCCCAATAACTGCCATTCTTGACCAGTGACCACGCCATTTGGTGATACCGCTTCCGCGGGCAACGGGTCAGCAGCGGCAGAAGCACACTGCAGCGGCACCTTCCCGAATGATAATCAGTTCTTTTACCCAATATTTCGCCTTTTCCTTTGCATTTGCTCCTCATGGACGATCACACAGGCAAGGACGTGTGCCACTTGGCAGTGAATGGGGGCGGTAGGGCGCATGTAGCATGCACAACGTGAAGCTGGTACTCGTACCCCTACTTGCTTGCAGGCTGCCTAGGGAGGACTGAATAAGTGGTTAAGCACGGTTTACATTTCAGTCAACAATGCTAGCCCATCCAGAAGGGCAAGACGTTGTGGGTGCATGTTGAGCTGCCCTGTAGCACTAGCTGCAGCACGATGCATTTTAGCCCATAATAAGCCTTCCCATCTTTCCACCAGCCCAAGCCCTTTCTCACCGGTCCCCAGGATGCCTGGAGGCTGGACCAGAGACCAAGTGCTTTTTGCGAGATCTTTCTTACGCCTTTGACTCTATTCAAGCTCGTGGCAGGTCCTTAGCTTGCCTTACACTTTTCTTCGTTTTCCCCAATATCAGTGAAGAATTTGAACGTGTCTAGATGGTGGAACATCTCCACATAAAGGAAGGGGAAAATGACACTTCGACCGCCATAGCCGACAAGGAAGAGGGAGGGCAGGGCAACGATTCAAACCCACAGCCTATGGATATTGGGGTTGTGAATGCCGGACTATCACAGAAGGGAATTAAAAGCTAAGGTATAATCCACAGAAGCCAGCGCAATCTAAACCAAGTAAGTCGGAACGGTGCGCCGAGGAGCATTTCTGCTTCTTTTGCAATAAACAAGGCCACATCACCCGACATTGTAGATGCATTAACAAACTTGAGGTGGAGAAAAGGGACTATTCGCAGCGCCGCCACACGAACAAGCAAAACGACAAGCGAAATTCCTGGCTCCCCACACAAGCTGCGCCACAGTGTTGGAGGCAGTAGGGATAGCAGTTGCATCCGCAGATCCTCCTCGAGTTAGCTCAATGATTATCCCAGCTCATACTGATGATGAAGAATTGCTAGTGCCACTTAATACAGCCTGCGAAGTGGATCAATAGCTGAAAAAAGGCGAGAAGGGGTTACATAGTATAGAGGCACACCAGAAAAAGACGGGGAAAGTCATGCTCCCCGATGTGTTCCGTTAGAACTGTTTACGGAGAGCCATAAGTATGCAGCGCATGCATCCCACCGCCGTTTCCTCGGCGATGCGTTGAAGTTTCACCTCTCTTTTTCTCTGAGGGCACCTGCCCTACTCCCCTAACAGTGGAGGACGCAAAGACGGTTGAGGAGGAGTGGGCAAACAACTATCCCATGGCTTTTCAGGACACATATCTCAATACGTGCCTTTCGCAGGTTGTGTCAGTGTTCTACGCTAATTGTCCGTCATACTCTTTAAGACTTAGCGTTTAGTAGATGAAATTAAAACCCATCGAGCATCAATCGCTCCTTCAAAGCACCCCCGGCGGGACTCGAACCCGCAACCTTTGGATTAGAAGTCCAACGCGCTATCCATTGCGCCACAAGGGCGGCGGCTGACGTCCCCCCGACGCTCCGCCCCACGCTGCGCTTAGGAAAAAGCAATTTCCTGATAAATTCAGGGCCTTACCCGGCAGACACTGATTTCCATATACAATCTGCACAAGCGTGGGAACGCATGGACAAAGCACAAGTACGCCAAACAAAAGGCCGTGACAAATGGCATTTAGCCGTAGCTGTCAACCCAGGCGGTTTGGATCTGCTGCGTTTATAGGCCCCTCTAAGCGTGTAGGAGAATGACCGGCCGAAGAAATTCGCCCAGGGTTGGGTTGGATAGGGCACTTCTCTCTTGGTTTTCGGGTTAACGCGTGGGCTTACATAGTGGACTGGTCCTTAAGGAGGAGATGCGGTCATACAATCGGTGTTTTTATCCTCCCAAAGGTTGAAGGAATCACCGGCTTTTCCCCGAACCCTCAGCACAAAAAGGCAACAATGCCAGAGTAAAAAGGAACAACGGGGGCAAACAAGTTCCTCCAAGCACGTGAATTGAGTTGCAGAGGCCAGAAGAGAAGTGCATTTTATGCTGAATGGCATGTAGACCCACAACCCGAGTGGATATCTGAGGATAGCTCACGTGCAAACACTTCTCAGGACAGTCTACGGGATTTCCCTATTCTGCGGAAGCGACTACAAACACGCATGAGCGGCGCTCAGTAAATATGTGCTTTAATGTGCTGTTTGGTGGTCGTGCACACGTTGTCGTTGTTTCGTCTTCAAAAATAAAAGTATTTACGTATCTCTGTGGACCCCGGAGGAATGAGAACCAGAGCGTGTTTGCTCTGTTTCTCATTCCTTCGTGATCTAGAACTCATACCCTGCTTCTTAGATGCCAGGGCGATGCTGTCGACACTTCTACTTCCCTATATGTTTGAGCTGCCCCCCCGCTTTGGGAGGAGGCCTCCCTCGTTAATACGGCTACGGGTGCTGAGGCCTGGAAGCAACACGCCTCATATTTTTATCTTTCCTTGGATGCCTGCCCTGAAAGCTTGCTCCCAATAACTGCCATTCTTGACCAGTGACCACGCCATACCGCTTCCGCGGGCAACGGGTCAGCAGCGGCAGAAGCACACTGCAGCGGCACCTTCCCGAATGATAATCAGTTCTTTTACCCAATATTTCGCCTTTTCCTTTGCATTTGCTCCTCATGGACGATCACACAGGCAAGGACGTGTGCCACTTGGCAGTGAATGGGGGCGGTAGGGCGCATGTAGCATGCACAACGTGAAGCTGGTACTCGTACCCCTACTTGCTTGCAGGCTGCCTAGGGAGGACTGAATAAGTGGTTAAGCACGGTTTACATTTCAGTCAACAATGCTAGCCCATCCAGAAGGGCAAGACGTTGTGGGTGCATGTTGAGCTGCCCTGTAGCACTAGCTGCAGCACGATGCATTTTAGCCCATAATAAGCCTTCCCATCTTTCCACCAGCCCAAGCCCTTTCTCACCGGTCCCCAGGATGCCTGGAGGCTGGACCAGAGACCAAGTGCTTTTTGCGAGATCTTTCTTACGCCTTTGACTCTATTCAAGCTCGTGGCAGGTCCTTAGCTTGCCTTACACTTTTCTTCGTTTTCCCCAATATCAGTGAAGAATTTGAACGTGTCTAGATGGTGGAACATCTCCACATAAAGGAAGGGGAAAATGACACTTCGACCGCCATAGCCGACAAGGAAGAGGGAGGGCAGGGCAACGATTCAAACCCACAGCCTATGGATATTGGGGTTGTGAATGCCGGACTATCACAGAAGGGAATTAAAAGCTAAGGTATAATCCACAGAAGCCAGCGCAATCTAAACCAAGTAAGTCGGAACGGTGCGCCGAGGAGCATTTCTGCTTCTTTTGCAATAAACAAGGCCACATCACCCGACATTGTAGATGCATTAACAAACTTGAGGTGGAGAAGCGGGACTATTCGCAGCGCCGCCACACGAACAAGCAAAACGACAAGCGAAATTCCTGGCTCCCCACACAAGCTGCGCCACAGTGTTGGAGGCAGTAGGGATAGCAGTTGCATCCGCAGATCCTCCTCGAGTTAGCTCAATGATTATCCCAGCTCATACTGATGATG
Source organism: Eimeria praecox (assembly GCA_963920595.1). Lineage (NCBI taxonomy): Eukaryota > Apicomplexa > Conoidasida > Eucoccidiorida > Eimeriidae > Eimeria > Eimeria praecox. The sequence goes on along the minus strand of OY986947.1, from coordinate 6,281,689 downwards.
AAGAATTGCTAGTGCCACTTAATACAGCCTGCGAAGTGGATCAATAGCTGAAAAAAGGCGAGAAGGGGCTACATAGTATAGAGGCACACCAGAAAAAGACGGGGAAAGTCATGCTCCCCGATGTGTTCCGTTAGAACTGTTTACGGAGAGCCATAAGTATGCAGCGCATGCATCCCACCGCCGTTTCCTCGGCGATGCGTTGAAGTTTCACCTCTCTTTTTCTCTGAGGGCACCTGCCCTACTCCCCTAACAGTGGAGGACGCAAAGACGGTTGAGGAGGAGTGGGCAAACAACTATCCCATGGCTTTTCAGGACACATATCTCAATACGTGCCTTTCGCTGGTTATGTCAGTGTTCTAGGCTAATTGTCCGACATACTCTTTAAGACTTAGTGTTTAGTAGATGAAATTAAAACCCATCGAGCATCAATCGCTCCTTCAAAGCACCCCCGGCGGGACTCGAACCCGCAACCTTTGGATTAGAAGTCCAACGCGCTATCCATTGCGCCACAAGGGCGGCGGCTGACGTCCCCCCGACGCTCCGCCCCACGCTGCGCTTAGGAAAAAGCAATTTCCTGATAAATTCAGGGCCTTACCCGGCAGACACTGATTTCCATATACAATCTGCACAAGCGTGGGAACGCATGGACAAAGCACAAGTACGCCAAACAAAAGGCCGTGACAAATGGCATTTAGCCGTAGCTGTCAACCCAGGCGGTTTGGATCTGCTGCGTTTATAGGCCCCTCTAAGCGTGTAGGAGAATGACCGGCCGAAGAAATTCGCCCAGGGTTGGGTTGGATAGGGCACTTCTCTCTTGGTTTTCGGGTTAACGCGTGGGCTTACATAGTGGACTGGTCCTTAAGGAGGAGATGCGGTCATACAATCGGTGTTTTTATCCTCCCAAAGGTTGAAGGAATCATCGACTTTTCCCCGAACCCTCAGCACAAAAAGGCAACAATGCCAGAGTAAAAAGGAACAACGGGGGCAAACAAGTTCCTCCAAGCACGTGAATTGAGTTGCAGAGGCCAGAAGAGAAGTTCATTTTATGCTGAATGGCATGTAGACCCACAACCCGAGTGGATATCTGAGGATAGCTCACGTGCAAACACTTCTCAGGACAGTCTACGGGATTTCCCTATTCTGCGGAAGCGACTACAAACACGCATGAGCGGCGCTCAGTAAATATGTGCTTTAATGTGCTGTTTGGTGGTCGTGCACACGTTGTCGTTGTTTCGTCTTCAAAAATAAAAGTATTTACGTATCTCTGTGGACCCCGGAGGAATGAGAACCAGAGCGTGTTTGCTCTGTTTCTCATTCCTTCGTGATCTAGAACTCATACCCTGCTTCTTAGATGCCAGGGCGATGCTGTCGACACTTCTACTTCCCTATATGTTTGAGCTGCCCCCCCGCTTTGGGAGGAGGCCTCCCTCGTTAATATGGCTACGGGTGCTGAGGCCTGGCAGCAACACGCCTCATATTTTTATCTTTCCTTGGATGCCTGCCCTGAAAGCTTGCTCCCAATAACTGCCATTCTTGACCAGTGACCACGCCATACCGCTTCCGCGGGCAACGGGTCAGCAGCGGCAGAAGCACACTGCTGCGGCACCTTCCCGAATGATAATCAGTTCTTTTACCCAATATTTCGCCTTTTCCTTTGCATTTGCTCCTCATGGACGATCACACAGGCAAGGACGTGTGCCACTTGGCAGTGAATGGGGGCGGTAGGGCGCATGTAGCATGCACAACGTGAAGCTGTTACTCGTACCCCTACTTGCTTGCAGGCTGCCTAGGGAGGACTGAATAAGTGGTTAAGCACGGTTTACATTTCAGTCAACAATGCTAGCCCATCCAGAAGGGCAAGACGTTGTGGGTGCATGTTGAGCTGCCCTGTAGCACTAGCTGCAGCACGATGCATTTTAGCCCATAATAAGCCTTCCCATCTTTCCACCAGCCCAAGCCCTTTCTCACCGGTCCCCAGGATGCCTGGAGGCTGGACCAGAGACCAAGTGCTTTTTGCGAGATCTTTCTTACGCCTTTGACTCTATTCAAGCTCGTGGCAGGTCCTTAGCTTGCCTTACACTTTTCTTCGTTTTCCCCAATATCAGTAAAGAATTTGAACGTGTCTAGATGGTGGAACATCTCCACATAAAGGAAGGGGAAAATGACACTTCGACCGCCATAGCCGACAAGGAAGAGGGAGGGCAGGGCAACGATTCAAACCCACAGCCTATGGATATTGGGGTTGTGAATGCCGGACTATCACAGAAGGGAATTAAAAGCTAAGGTATAATCCACAGAAGCCAGCGCAATCTAAACCAAGTAAGTCGGAACGGTGCGCCGAGGAGCATTTCTGCTTCTTTTGCAATAAACAAGGCCACATCATCCGACATTGTAGATGCATTAACAAACTTGAGGTGGAGAAGCGGGACTATTCGCAGCGCCGCCACACGAACAAGCAAAACGACAAGCGAAATTCCTGGCTCCCCACACAAGCTGCGCCACAGTGTTGGAGGCAGTAGGGATAGCAGCTGCATCCGCAGATCCTCCTCGAGTTAGCTCAATGATTATCCCAGCTCATACTGATGATGAAGAATTGCTAGTGCCACTTAATACAGCCTGCGAAGTGGATCAATAGCTGAAAAAAGGCGAGAAGGGGTTACATAGTATAGAGGCACACCAGAAAAAGACGGGGAAAGTCATGCTCCCCGATGTGTTCCGTTAGAACTGTTTACGGAGAGCCATAAGTATGCAGCGCATGCATCCCACCGTCGTTTCCTCGGCGATGCGTTGAAGTTTCACCTCTCTTTTTCTCTGAGGGCACCTGCCCTACTCCCCTAACAGTGGAGGACGCAAAGACGGTTGAGGAGGAGTGGGCAAACAACTATCCCATGGCTTTTCAGGACACATATCTCAATACGTGCCTTTCGCAGGTTGTGTCAGTGTTCTACGCTAATTGTCCGTCATACTCTTTAAGACTTAGCGTTTAGTAGATGAAATTAAAACCCATCGAGCATCAATCGCTCCTTCAAAGCACCCCCGGCGGGACTCGAACCCGCAACCTTTGGATTAGAAGTCCAACGCGCTATCCATTGCGCCACAAGGGCGGCGGCTGACGTCCCCCCGACGCTCCGCCCCACGCTGCGCTTAGGAAAAAGCAATTTCCTCATAAACGGATTGGTATCCCTGGCTAGGAGTTACAGGGGAATACCCTGTGACGAGACTCCTCGACAATCGGTAAACCTTGCGGTGTCACCAAGTGTAATTGAGAGTCCTCGACCTTACTCAATTACCGTTGCGAGATGCAATAGAGTTCTAGACTTAAATAATGAATTCGTAAAAGCCAGATGATCCCTCAACCAGCCTTAACGCGTCCTGCTCACCCTAGCTTAAGGGCCTGGACTGGAAGGCGAAATAGGTTGGCCTCCCATGGGCTGCAACATCCATTGCTACAGTCAATGCCGCGGGGGAGCTCAACATGCACGTACAACGCGTTCCCTTTGCTGCATGCGGTTGCATTGTTGATTGCAGTATAGACACTATTTAAGCGCCTACTTAGTGCTCTGTATTTAGTCTGAGGGTAAGAAGGGGTACAGGCATCAACACCACGCAGAGAGTTTTACAGTTAAAGGCTGTTGCTGTGCGCGGAGTCGGCAAATACTCGCATTTCATGCTGTTCCCACATTCAGTTGCAACTGAAGGAGTGGTCCAGTTGTTCATGAATCAGGCCTGAAGGCTCCTCACGCCTCCGAAATGCATCAAAGTTGGCCAGGACCCGAGTTTCTTTAGGTCGTTCTGCCCTTGAGGTCATATAGCCGCTTAATATCGACCATAACGCGACCACCGCGAATGACGGAGAAGCAGACTGTCAAACTGAAAGCACTAGCCGTACGCGTGCAATGTTTGCGCTGCACGAGCAGTGTAATCTATACCCAAGGGAATCCATCTAAGTGGGTTGATTTCTTACCCTGTGCTGAATGGGCTTACAATGCAAGAGTGAACTGGTCTATTCGTTGCTCTCGCAACCTTCTTGTACAGTGTAGGACCATTTTCTTACCCGACATTACAGCTGACTCTCGAAATTCAGGGCCTTACCCGGCAGACACTGATTTCCATATACAATCTGCACAAGCGTGGGAATGCATGAACCAAGCACAAGTACGCCAAACAAAAGGCCGTGACAAATGGCATTTAGCCGTAGCTGTCAACCCAGGCGGTTTGGATCTGCTGGGTTTATAGGCCCATCTAAGCGTGTAGGAGAATGACCGGCCGAAGAAATTCGCCCAGGGTTGGGTTGGATAGGGCACTTCTCTCTTGGTTTTCGGGTTAACGCGTGGGCTTACATAGTGGACTGGTCCTTAAGGAGGAGATGCGGTCATACAATCGGCGTTTTTATCCTCCCAAAGGTTGAAGGAATCACCGGCTTTTCCCCGAACCCTCAGCACAGAAAGGCAACAATGCCAGAGTAAAAAGGAGCAACATTGGGGCGAGAAGATCCTTCGCTGCCCTCACCGCGTTCGCCATCCCCTGCAAATCATGCTTGAGAAGCGCAACGCGCTAGCACCTATATGTTTGTTTTCATGTAGGCAGCTACGCTATTAGGTTTTGGTGTCCCTGCTGCAGGGGCCGAAAAGGACCTACCGAAGGTAGCGGTGAGCCGAACTTTGCAGCTACCCGTTTAGACTTATTCTCACAGAAGTTCGCATGCTCCTCGGTCTCACGCATTACGGCCGCAGCAGCATCCCTGAATTTTCTCGCGTTCTCATTTGTTGGACAAATTTACTTAAGAGGGACCGACGCAGGCAGATACCGAATGCAACGTGAGGGCCACGCCAGTCACGTGCCAGGCTGATCAGTTCTTGCGCTCCTTGATTTCGGCAAGCCCTTTTTCCGAATCACAGAAGATTATGACACCTATTGTGTCACGGCTCACTGTGAGCAAGCGCACGGCTTGAGGAACCCCAAATGAATCCCTTCCCACTCACACCGTTCGCGGGAAGGCGAGCAGAAGTGCTGTCCGCACAGGATGATGCTTCATGCGGCCAGTTGTGGGGTAGACACAACTCGTGAGGCAGGCGCTTCACTACCTAAACAAATCATCGATCATTAAAGCGCCTGAAACGGACTGCTCAAGATAAAGGGTTGCTAGCTGTCTTGACTGGATCGTGCACTACTATACAATCAACAGGGTCAGCGGGACTCTTTTGTGCCTGAGGATTCCCTTCTTTCGAAGTGGTTTTCTGTGTTTTGGTTAGATACCGATGCAGCACGTATTAACCCTTTGCCAAGTTCATAAGAGGGAGGACGGATTCCGCTCTACTGCATGGACGGATATGCCTTTCCTACCAGAAGGGGATGTACCCCACCTTGGTTGCTACAGGCTAGATTTCGTAGGAGGAGGCGATTGCTGAGCGTTCAGCTCAAACAGCAGAATTGAACGTTCGTATTGTACCTTCTCACTGCCGGGTCAGTAAAATAGAGGAGTAGGTTTGCACGTCTTCTTGGGAGCTTACTATGAGCAGCCATGCTGGGCAGCATGCCCAATCCTTGCTTATTCTCAATTCTTTAGGAACCGAAACGGATGTAGTCTGAGAACTAGAAGAACTTACTAGTTGGTTTACAATGAAGCAGATCTTGTAACAGCATTAAACTCGTCGGGGCTCATCCAAAACCGCCACCTAGAATTTAGTTACGACGGTTCAGTGGACTGCTCACAATTATTCGTGCGTAGAAATTTTACACAGTTTCCAGAAGCATCGTTGCTGCTACAGATTTAATGCTTTCTTGTGCCATGCATATTGGCTTAATAACGCAGATGGCCGCCGATAGTGGCATGATACTGAAATCAGAAGGTCGGCGTGCAAAAAGGGAGAGTGCACAGAAGACACTGATGCAGCATTTGAGGCTCTACACGCGGCAAAATCAATCAAAGAACCCGACATAACTTCTTAGTACCCTCTCCTGTGTTTGCGCGCATTCGCCGCTTGTTCGGTGGTATCTATGCTTTGCACGCGCTCGACTGTCGCTGACACGACACTGGGCATTGCCCTTGGGCCGGAGCTCCGGCACCTGATTTTTTGTTGGTGCGGCTTTCATTTGCTCGGAAGTGTATGCGCGGAAAACGCAGAGGAACTCTATGTAAAGCACTGCTGCCCAATATATCCAGCAGGAACTTCTATTTCACAGGGCATGGCAGCAGTGGGTTCGGTGGTTTACGAAGAACCGGAGCTGGTGATCATTTCACGAAACCGGCGTCTAGCTCGTTGGGTATTTTGATGTTGTCGTGTCAACGAGCTAATATCTGTAATACATTCGCCATATACACTGAGATCTCAGCATATGGCAACGTCTCGGTTGGAAGTCCCGATGGTGCATACAGAAATTACAGGCGCGAATTTTACATGGGGTATCTTTATTACTGGAAAAGGCAGCTTGATTGTTCTCAGGATTATTTGAGAATGGCCACTGCGCGAAGGACTTGAGAAATAAGCTCCCATAAAATATGTGGCCTCCCCGCCTGTTCCGATGCGCCTTGCGCCAAGCGTTCCAATGGCCTGAGTATAGTGCACGAGCATTACAGTGATGCAAAAGCTGGGCCGCTTGACGCCCAACTAGTTAGCGGATCACTAGAATTTATTATTAGAAATAAGGCAGGTAGTGCTAAGGTGAAGCTGGTCAAGTAACCCATAACGCTCTGCAGCTGGCCCACGGAAGGGCGACAGCTGTGAGACTGGCACGTGCAACGGAGGCGTTGATCTACTAGGGTCAGCAGCTCATCACTATTATTTTTACGCCCCTCCTTTCAGGGACTAACCCGAGAAGGGGGACATTTTGGTGTTTTAAGGTTGTGTGTATGGGCTAGACGCTGAGTGCAGGGGAGTGCAGGGGATTTGTGCGGCTATGCACCTATGGAAGTATATATGTGGCTGAATAGTAGTGGTAGCTCAGACCGCTGTTCGCTACACTTGGGCTGGTGCGGAGAGAAGGAGGCCTTTCTTGAGTTGCAGTGCACGTGGATGCAACCAATTCTCCCATGCAGCCCCACATGAAAGAAGAGCCAACACAATGCATACATTCGTTAAACACTTAATGGCCTCCATAGGCAGCCAGCGCGGATGCCGATAAGGGAGAGATACGAATATTAGCTTCACACAGGCCATGCAACAAGGATGCAAATTGTCACTTAACCTTCCAACAGAGGGAGCACTCAAAAAGTTAAACTACCACCAATTTTGTCAAGAGAAGGATTACATGGGAAGCATAATGACTTTCCAGATATCTACTTATTTGTGCCGGTGGTGTCCCAAGTCCCGTTCGGTCGTAAAGTTCGGGTTCCTGTGGACAGGTTTAGCTATTGGATTTCTTTAACACTTGCGTTTTGGCTGGAAAATGATAGAAAAAGGGAAGTGTACAGGCAGCTTTGTGCCCCCGGGTTAGCGTGAGGGGTATGTCCTTCCATCAGCCAGGCCAGGCACCTAGGATGCAAATCAGCAGGGGGCTTAGAGCCTAGGTTTTGAAGGCCGTGTTAGGCAACTAAAATTTGAGCTATGAAAGTGCCAAAAAGTTCTATTCAACTCGTTTTACTGGAAGGCGAGGAAGAGCCAAGGCACATCGACGCAGGGCTCGATGTCTAGCTACCCAATGCGGGCCGAAGCGTACAGAAGGATAAAGGGCCATTTGTATAGGACGACCACATACAATGAATAAGGGATAAATAAAAAATGAATTTGTTGCCTTTATAACTTAGTAATAATGCAAGATACACTTGGTTGTACGGCCCCTCACGTAGGCCGACTGGGCCCTCCAGCAGCGACCAGGCGGCTGTTGACGGATCCGCAGACGGCTGTTTGTTCGTCTCCTGTGGAAAGAAGGGGCTTCCAGAGGAAGCACACATCTGTACAATGGCTCCACTTGACTGAATGTGCAGTTTTAGCAGCAGAAGGACTATCTCTATACCCTCTATGAACGCTGATACCTGACGACGGGGACAAACACTGCGAAAACACTCATCGCCAAATGTGTCGATCGCGTCATGCATGTGCGCTTGTGTGTCTTCGGGTCTATGAGTAACATAGTTCTTTGCATTTCATTGTATTTTCCCCGAAGGCCTGCTGACGGCAACACCTAAAAGTCTGAAGGCCTTTCAAGAATTCACTTCAATTCGCCCAGCCCCCCTCCCGCCCCGTTGGCGGTGGCGAGCGCAGTACCGAGTAGCTCTTGAACACAAGCTCCTATTTACCCGAATTTATTCGTTTTTGCAGTTGTTTTACCACATCCAGCTGGTCTATGGGGTGCAAGAAGGGAAAGCCGTGGGATCATAGGCCGGGGATCCATTTGGCTACAGCTGCTTATGACTTGTCTCCGTAGGACCATTGGACTCCTGCGGAGTATGTCCATCACCCGCCTTCCCGACAGAGCAGCACACAATAATTGCTCAAATGTGGTTCTTCTCAGGTTCGGAGGGGCGGCCCGATGCCCCTGCAGATGAGCCCCCGTTGGACCAGTCGCCGGACCAGCCAGGCCAACAGGAGCAGCCCCCGGACAAAACCAACGAAAACTCTGCACAAGAGCCAGGGGACAGCTCGAGCGGCTCCCCATGGGCTTTCTGGGAACAGTTGGCTGCAGGCGCACACACGCCAGGAGATTCGGAGGAGGCTGGAAGCCTCACCTCTGCAACCAGCTCCGATAACGAGGGCGGAACGCAGCCGTTGCACATGTCTTCCACTGAATCTGCAGCAAGTAGTGAGCAGCATGCACAAGCGGAAGGGCGAGCTGAACACGAAGAACCAGATCAGCAAGCATCAGGATGGGGCCTGTGGGGGCAGCTTGTGGGCATTGGGGCCGCTGCTCCTGCTGCTTCTGACGCTCACGTTGCGCCTGTTGCTGATGTTGAACCTAATGCTTCATCCGATGAAGACTCTGCAAGCGATACAGCAGATCCGGAGGAGCAGGTAGCCTCAACCGAACAGTCCGACTTGCCACCTGCTGCTGCTGCAGTTCCGGGCGTTTTCAACTGGGGTCTTTTAGGCGAAGCTGCATCCTGGATCCAGCCCCATTCAGCAGGAGAAGAAGAAGGGGTGACTGTTTCAGGGAAAGAGCAGAGAGGAGGCGGTAGTGAGATTGAGAGAGGGGCACCGCCTGGGCCCGCTTCCTTATCAGGGGAACCGCAAACGCCCCATACGCCACAAAGACGCGCAGAAGACACGGCTTCCGGAAAAGAAGACGCACACTCTTTGCACCTGAGCAGCTCGTCTGGTAGCAGCAGCGCTGACGAAAGTAGATCGGAGACCGAGGCTGGACTTTCCTTGCCAGTGAGTCCTCAACAAGCGAGGCCAGGAGGGAGAGGCAAGCCAGGTCCGGGAATAAAGGATTCCCACCTCTCCGACGATGAAACTAAACAAAATCAGGATACCGGTAACGAAGAAGCGACAGCCAAAAGTAGGGTGCAAGTTGAACCGAAGGGTGCCAGGCCTACCAGAGCCAAACCGAGCCCCCCTCCACCTTCGAAATTGGGGAAAGCACAGCAGGAATCCTCAGATGTGGCAGGTACTGCTGCAGCTTCCCAGCAGCAACCGCTGACTGAAGCCAATCTGAAACAAGGTGCTGCCGCAGAGCAGCATCCAGCAGCTGCAGGGGAGCAACCTCCAGCGGCTGCGCCACCGCAACACCAGCAAACGGCCGCAGAAGAGACGCATAAAGGAGCAGGAACTGCAGCACAGCAGCAGCGAGCAGCTACAAAAGATCAACCCCAGGAAGATGGTTCTTCGTACTCTAAAGACCCATTAGGTAAGAGAGCATTGAAGGCAGATGCAGCATTGCCCCACGCTGGTGGTGCTGCAGCTACTGCTGCTGCTGCGAATTCGCCTTTGGCAAAGCTGCTTGCCCACCGTCTACCGAAGCACTCGGGCTCTTTTGTTGAGCGATCGCTCCCAGACGGCACCACAATTATTGTTAGCAGTGAAGACGGCGGCGTTCCAAAGCCCAAGGCGAAACCTCCCAGCGAGTGTGGCCTGCTTCTGCCTCCCCCACCAAAGGAAGAGGGGTGCCCCAAAGAGGGCCCATATCACCATCCGAATAAACGCGAGGACCACAGAATTCAGCAACCTGTAGACACCATTTCGCAGCAAGGAATTCACAAGCCAGTCCAGCAAACACGCCTGTCCAAGCCTAAACCCCCTATGGCGGCAACTTCTGGGCAACCACTGCCCAGTGAATCGAGCCCGCACATCCCTGAAGACATCCGCAAAACCTCCGTAAGCACAAGACTCCCTTCACACAACTACCAAGCACACATCTACCGTATATATGCTCAGAGAAAACATATGGTAGAACCATAGGCAAACGCACATTCAAAAATCATACACACATGCATACTCGGGCGCCTCGTCAAACCATCCTTGTCAGGGTTCTTCCATCTCTTCAGGCCAAGCCTGCTGCGGATCCCGAGCATACTGACGTGACTGAGCGCACGCAGGAGGGCTCTCCGGAGAATCAGGGCGAGGATGAGGACAAGGCGAAGTCTGTGGGCAAGGCGCCCCTGCCTCCTAAAGCACTTGGCGCGAAGGGTCCTCCTCCTTCTCTTCCTAAAGGTTTGGGGGCCAAGGCGGCTACTTCGGTGGCGGCCAAGAGTGCTGGGGATGGAGATGGTGATGGTGCTTCTGAGGGCAAGGCGGAGGGCTCTCCGGAGAAGCAGAGCGAGGATGAGGACAAGGCGAAGTCTGTGGGCAAGGTGCCCCTGCCTCCTAAAGCACTTGGCGCGAAGGGTCCTCCTCCTCCTCTTCCTAAAGGTTTGGGGGCCAAGGCGGCTACTTCAGTGGCGGCCAAGGGTGCTGGGGATGGAGATGGTGATGGTGCTTCTGAGGGCAAGGCAGACGGCTCTCCGGAGAAGCAGAGCGAGGATGAGGACAAGGCGAAGTCTGTGGGCAAGGCGCCCCTGCCTCCTAAAGCACTTGGCGCGAAGGGTCCTCCTCCTCTTCCTAAAGGTTTGGGGGCCAAGGCGGCTACTTCAGTGGCGGCCAAGGGTGCTGGGGATGGAGATGGTGATGGTGCTTCTGAGGGCAAGGCAGACGGCTCTCCGGAGAAGCAGAGCGAGGATGAGGACAAGGCGAAGTCTGTGGGCAAGGCGCCCCTGCCTCCTAAAGCACTTGGCGCGAAGGGTCCTCCTCCTCCTCTTCCTAAAGGTTTGGGGGCCAAGGCGGCTACTTCAGTGGCGGCCAAGGGTGCTGGGGATGGAGATGGTGATGGTGCTTCTGAGGGCAAGGCAGACGGCTCTCCGGAGAAGCAGAGCGAGGATGAGGACAAGGCGAAGTCTGTGGGCAAGGCGCCCCTGCCTCCTAAAGCACTTGGCGCGAAGGGTCCTCCTCCTTCTCTTCCTAAAGGTTTGGGGGCCAAGGCGGCTACTTCAGTGGCGGCCAAGGGTGCTGGGGATGGAGATGGTGATGGTGCTTCTGAGGGCAAGGCAGACGGCTCTCCGGAGAAGCAGAGCGAGGATGAGGACAAGGCGAAGTCTGTGGGCAAGGCGCCCCTGCCTCCTAAAGCACTTGGCGCGAAGGGTCCTCCTCCTCCTCTTCCTAAAGGTTTGGGGGCCAAGGCGGCTACTTCAGTGGCGGCCAAGGGTGCTGGGGATGGAGATGGTGATGGTGCTTCTGAGGGCAAGGCAGACGGCTCTCCGGAGAAGCAGAGCGAGGATGAGGACAAGGCGAAGTCTGTGGGCAAGGTGCCCCTGCCTCCTAAAGCACTTGGCGCGAAGGGTCCTCCTCCTCTTCCTAAAGGTTTGGGGGCCAAGGCGGCTACTTCAGTGGCGGCCAAGGGTGCTGGGGATGGAGATGGTGATGGTGCTTCTGAGGGCAAGGCAGACGGCTCTCCGGAGAAGCAGAGCGAGGATGAGGACAAGGCGAAAGCTGTGACTAAGGCGCCACTGCCTCCTAAAGCACTTGGCGCGAAGGGTCCTCCTCCTCTTCCTAAAGGTTTGGGGGCCAAGGCGGCTACTTCAGTGGCGGCCAAGGGTGCTGGGGATGGAGATGGTGATGGTGCTTCTGAGGGCAAGGCAGACGGCTCTCCGGAGAAGCAGAGCGAGGTTGAGGACAAGGCGAAGTCCGTGGGCAAGGCACCCCTGCCTCCTAAAGCACTTGGCGCGAAGGGTCCTCCTCCTTCTCTTCCTAAAGGTTTGGGGGCCAAGGCGGCTACTTCAGTGGCGGCCAAGGGTGCTGGGGATGGAGATGGTGATGGTGCTTCTGAGGGCAAGGCAGACGGCTCTCCGGAGAAGCAGAGCGAGGTTGAGGACAAGGCGAAGTCTGTGGGCAAGGTGCCCCTGCCTCCTAAAGCACTTGGCGCGAAGGGTCCTCCTCCTCTTCCTAAAGGTTTGGGGGCCAAGGCGGCTACTTCAGTGGCGGCCAAGGGTGCTGGGGATGGAGATGGTGATGGTGCTTCTGAGGGCAAGTCGGAGGGCTCTCCGGAGAAGCAGAGCGAGGTTGAGGACAAGGCGAAGTCTGTGGGCAAGGTGCCCCTGCCTCCTAAAGCACTTGGCGCGAAGGGTCCTCCTCCTCCTCTTCCTAAAGGTTTGGGGGCCAAGGCGGCTACTTCAGTGGCGGCCAAGGGTGCTGGGGATGGAGATGGTGATGGTGCTTCTGAGGGCAAGGCAGACGGCTCTCCGGAGAAGCAGAGCGAGGATGAGGACAAGGCGAAGTCTGTGGGCAAGGTGCCCCTGCCTCCTAAAGCACTTGGCGCGAAGGGTCCTCCTCCTCCTCTTCCTAAAGGTTTGGGGGCCAAGGCGGCTACTTCAGTGGCGGCCAAGGGTGCTGGGGATGGAGATGGTGATGGTGCTTCTGAGGGCAAGGCAGACGGCTCTCCGGAGAAGCAGAGCGAGGATGAGGACAAGGCGAAGTCTGTGGGCAAGGTGCCCCTGCCTCCTAAAGCACTTGGCGCGAAGGGTCCTCCTCCTCTTCCTAAAGGTTTGGGGGCCAAGGCGGCTACTTCAGTGGCGGCCAAGGGTGCTGGGGATGGAGATGGTGATGGTGCTTCTGAGGGCAAGTCGGAGGGCTCTCCGGAGAAGCAGAGCGAGGTTGAGGAAAAGGCGAAGTCTGTGGGCAAGGTGCCCCTGCCTCCTAAAGCACTTGGCGCGAAGGGTCCTCCTCCTCCTCTTCCTAAAGGTTTGGGGGCCAAGGCGGCTACTTCAGTGGCGGCCAAGGGTGCTGGGGATGAGGATGGTGATGGTGCTTCTGAGGGCAAGGCAGACGGCTCTCCGGAGAAGCAGAGCGAGGATGAGGACAAGGCGAAGTCTGTGGGCAAGGTGCCCCTGCCTCCTAAAGCACTTGGCGCGAAGGGTCCTCCTCCTCCTCTTCCTAAAGGTTTGGGGGCCAAGGCGGCTACTTCAGTGACGGCCAAGGGTGCTGGGGATGGAGATGGTGATGGTGCTTCTGAGGGCAAGGCAGACGGCTCTCCGGAGAAGCAGAGAGAGGATGAGGACAAGGCGAAGTCTGTGGGCAAGGTGCCCCTGCCTCCTAAAGCACTTGGCGCGAAGGGTCCTCCTCCTCCTCTTCCTAAAGGTCTGGGGGCCAAGGCGGCTACTTCAGTGGCGGCCAAGGGTGCTGGGGATGGAGATGGTGATGGTGCTTCTGAGGGCAAGGCAGACGGCTCTCCGGAGAAGCAGAGAGAGGATGAGGACAAGGCGAAGTCTGTGGGCAAGGTGCCCCTGCCTCCTAAAGCACTTGGCGCGAAGGGTCCTCCTTCTCCTCTTCCTAAAGGTTTGGGGGCCAAGGCGGCTACTTCAGTGGCGGCCAAGGGTGCTGGGGATGGAGATGGTGATGGTGCTTCTGAGGGCAAGGCAGACGGCTCTCCGGAGAAGCAGAGCGAGGATGAGGACAAGGCGAAGTCTGTGGGCAAGGCGCCCCTGCCTCCTAAAGCACTTGGCGCGAAGGGTCCTCCTCATCCTCTTCCTAAAGGTTTGGGGGCCAAGGCGGCTACTTCAGTGGCGGCCAAGGGTGCTGGGGATGGAGATGGTGATGGTGCTTCTGAGGGCAAGGCAGACGGCTCTCCGGAGAAGCAGAGCGAGGATGAGGACAAGGCGAAGTCTGTGGGCAAGGTGCCCCTGCCTCCTAAAGCACTTGGCGCGAAGGGTCCTCCTCCTCCTCTTCCTAAAGGTTTGGGGGCCAAGGCGGCTACTTCAGTGACGGCCAAGGGTGCTGGGGATGGAGATGGTGATGGTGCTTCTCAGGGCAACTCGGAGGGCTCTCCGGGGAAGCAGAGCGAGGATGAGGACAAGGCGAAGTCTGTGGGCAAGGTGCCCCTGCCTCCTAAAGCACTTGGCGCGAAGGGTCCTCCTCCTCTTCCTAAAGGTTTGGGGTCCAAGGCGGCTACTTCAGTGGCGGCCAAGGGTGCTGGGGATGGAGATGGTGATGGTGCTTCTGAGGGCAAGGCAGACGGCTCTCCGGAGAAGCAGAGCGAGGATGAGGACAAGGCGAAGTCTGTGGGCAAGGCGCCCCTGCCTCCTAAAGCACTTGGCGCGAAGGGTCCTCCTCCTCTTCCTAAAGGTTTGGGGGCCAAGGCGGCTACTTCAGTGGCGGCCAAGGGTGCTGGGGATGGAGATGGTGATGGTGCTTCTGAGGGCAAGGCAGACGGCTCTCCGGAGAAGCAGAGCGAGGATGAGGACAAGGCGAAGTCTGTGGGCAAGGTGCCCCTGCCTCCTAAAGCACTTGGCGCGAAGGGTCCTCCTCCTCCTCTTCCTAAAGGTTTGGGGGCCAAGGCGGCTACTTCAGTGACGGCCAAGGGTGCTGGGGATGGAGATGGTGATGGTGCTTCTGAGGGCAAGGCAGACGGCTCTCCGGAGAAGCAGAGCGAGGATGAGGACAAGGCGAAGTCTGTGGGCAAGGTGCCCCTGCCTCCTAAAGCACTTGGCGCGAAGGGTCCTCCTTCTCCTCTTCCTAAAGGTTTGGGGGCCAAGGCGGCTACTTCAGTGGCGGCCAAGGGTGCTGGGGATGGAGATGGTGATGGTGCTTCTGAGGGCAAGGCAGACGGCTCTCCGGAGAAGCAGAGCGAGGATGAGGACAAGGCGAAGTCTGTGGGCAAGGTGCCCCTGCCTCCTAAAGCACTTGGCGCGAAGGGTCCTCCTCCTCCTCTTCCTAAAGGTTTGGGGGCCAAGGCGGCTACTTCAGTGACGGCCAAGGGTGCTGGGGATGGAGATGGTGATGGTGCTTCTGAGGGCAAGTCGGAGGGCTCTCCGGAGAAGCAGAGCGAGGTTGAGGACAAGGCGAAGTCTGTGGGCAAGGTGCCCCTGCCTCCTAAAGCACTTGGCGCGAAGGGTCCTCCTCCTCCTCTTCCTAAAGGTTTGGGGGCCAAGGCGGCTACTTCAGTGGCGGCCAAGGGTGCTGGGGATGGAGATGGTGATGGTGCTTCTGAGGGCAAGGCAGACGGCTCTCCGGAGAAGCAGAGCGAGGATGAGGACAAGGCGAAAGCTTTGACTAAAGCGCCCCTGCCTCCTAAAGCACTTGGCGCGAAGGGTCCTCCTCCTCTTCCTAAAGGTTTGGGGGCCAAGGCGGCTACTTCAGTGGCGGCCAAGGGTGCTGGGGATGGAGATGGTGATGGTGCTTCTGAGGGCAAGGCAGACGGCTCTCCGGAGAAGCAGAGCGAGGATGAGGACAAGGCGAAGTCTGTGGGCAAGGCGCCCCTGCCTCCTAAAGCACTTGGCGCGAAGGGTCCTCCTCCTCCTCTTCCTAAAGGTTTGGGGGCCAAGGCGGCTACTTCAGTGGCGGCCAAGGGTGCTGGGGATGAGGATGGTGATGGTGCTTCTGAGGGCAAGGCAGACGGCTCTCCGGAGAAGCAGAGCGAGGATGAGGACAAGGCGAAGTCTGTGGGCAAGGTGCCCCTGCCTCCTAAAGCACTTGGCGCGAAGGGTCCTCCTCCTCCTCTTCCTAAAGGTTTGGGGGCCAAGGCGGCTACTTCAGTGGCGGCCAAGGGTGCTGGGGATGGAGATGGTGATGGTGCTTCTGAGGGCAAGGCAGACGGCTCTCCGGAGAAGCAGAGCGAGGATGAGGACAAGGCGAAGTCTGTGGGCAAGGCGCCCCTGCCTCCTAAAGCACTTGGCGCGAAGGGTCCTCCTCCTCCTCTTCCTAAAGGTTTGGGGGCCAAGGCGGCTACTTCAGTGGCGGCCAAGGGTGCTGGGGATGGAGATGGTGATGGTGCTTCTGAGGGCAAGGCAGACGGCTCTCCGGAGAAGCAGAGCGAGGATGAGGACAAGGCGAAGTCTGTGGGCAAGGTGCCCATGCCTCCTAAAGCAGTTGGCGCGAAGGGTCCTCCTCCTCCTCTTCCTAAAGGTTTGGGGGCCAAGGCGGCTACTTCAGTGGCGGCCAAGGGTGCTGGGGATGGAGATGGTGATGGTGCTTCTGAGGGCAAGGCAGACGGCTCTCCGGAGAAGCAGAGCGAGGATGAGGACAAGGCGAAGTCTGTGGGCAAGGTGCCCCTGCTTCCTAAAGCACTTGGCGCGAAGGGTCCTCCTCCTCCTCTTCCTAAAGGTTTGGGGTCCAAGGCGGCTACTTCAGTGACGGCCAAGGGTGCTGGGGATGGAGATGGTGATGGTGCTTCTGAGGGCAAGGCAGACGGCTCTCCGGAGAAGCAGAGCGAGGATGAGGACAAGGCGAAGTCTGTGGGCAAGGTGCCCCTGCCTCCTAAAGCACTTGGCGCGAAGGGTCCTCCTCCTCCTCTTCCTAAAGGTTTGGGGGCCAAGGCGGCTACTTCAGTGGCGGCCAAGGGTGCTGGGGATGGAGATGGTGATGGTGCTTCTGAGGGCAAGGCAGACGGCTCTCCGGAGAAGCAGAGCGAGGATGAGGACAAGGCGAAGTCTGTGGGCAAGGTGCCCCTGCCTCCTAAAGCACTTGGCGCGAAGGGTCCTCCTCCTCCTCTTCCTAAAGGTTTGGGGGCCAAGGCGGCTACTTCAGTGGCGGCCAAGGGTGCTGGGGATGGAGATGGCGTTGGTGCTTCTGAGGGCAAGGCAGACGGCTCTCCGGAGAAGCAGAGCGAGGATGAGGACAAGGCGAAGTCTGTGGGCAAGGTGCCCCTGCCTCCTAAAGCACTTGGCGCGAAGGGTCCTCCTCCTCCTCTTCCTAAAGGTTTGGGGGCCAAGGCGGCTACTTCAGTGGCGGCCAAGGGTGCTGGGGATGGAGATGGTGATGGTGCTTCTGAGGGCAAGGCAGACGGCTCTCCGGAGAAGCAGAGCGAGGATGAGGACAAGGCGAAGTCTGTGGGCAAGGTGCCGCTGCCTCCTAAAGCACTTGGCGCGAAGGGTCCTCCTCCTCCTCTTCCTAAAGGTTTGGGGGCCAAGGCGGCTACTTCAGTGGCGGCCAAGGGTGCTGGGGATGGAGATGGTGATGGTGCTTCTGAGGGCAAGGCAGACGGCTCTCCGGAGAAGCAGAGCGAGGATGAGGACAAGGCGAAGTCTGTGGGCAAGGTGCCCCTGCCTCCTAAAGCACTTGGCGCGAAGGGTCCTCCTTCTCCTCTTCCTAAAGGTTTGGGGGCCAAGGCGGCTACTTCAGTGGCGGCCAAGGGTGCTGGGGATGGAGATGGTGATGGTGCTTCTGAGGGCAAGGCAGACGGCTCTCCGGAGAAGCAGAGCGAGGATGAGGACAAGGCGAAGTCTGTGGGCAAGGCGCCCCTGCCTCCTAAAGCACTTGGCGCGAAGGGTCCTCCTCCTCCTCTTCCTAAAGGTTTGGGGGCCAAGGCGGCTACTTCAGTGGCGGCCAAGGGTGCTGGGGATGAGGATGGTGATGGTGCTTCTGAGGGCAAGGCAGACGGCTCTCCGGAGAAGCAGAGCGAGGATGAGGACAAGGCGAAGTCTGTGGGCAAGGTGCCCCTGCCTCCTAAAGCACTTGGCGCGAAGGGTCCTCCTCCTCCTCTTCCTAAAGGTTTGGGGGCCAAGGCGGCTACTTCAGTGGCGGCCAAGGGTGCTGGGGATGGAGATGGTGATGGTGCTTCTGAGGGCAAGGCAGACGGCTCTCCGGAGAAGCAGAGCGAGGATGAGGACAAGGCGAAGTCTGTGGGCAAGGCGCCCCTGCCTCCTAAAGCACTTGGCGCGAAGGGTCCTCCTCCTCCTCTTCCTAAAGGTTTGGGGGCCAAGGCGGCTACTTCAGTGGCGGCCAAGGGTGCTGGGGATGGAGATGGTGATGGTGCTTCTGAGGGCAAGGCAGACGGCTCTCCGGAGAAGCAGAGCGAGGATGAGGACAAGGCGAAGTCTGTGGGCAAGGTGCCCATGCCTCCTAAAGCAGTTGGCGCGAAGGGTCCTCCTCCTCCTCTTCCTAAAGGTTTGGGGGCCAAGGCGGCTACTTCAGTGGCGGCCAAGGGTGCTGGGGATGGAGATGGTGATGGTGCTTCTGAGGGCAAGGCAGACGGCTCTCCGGAGAAGCAGAGCGAGGATGAGGACAAGGCGAAGTCTGTGGGCAAGGTGCCCCTGCTTCCTAAAGCACTTGGCGCGAAGGGTCCTCCTCCTCCTCTTGCTAAAGGTTTGGGGTCCAAGGCGGCTACTTCAGTGACGGCCAAGGGTGCTGGGGATGGAGATGGTGATGGTGCTTCTGAGGGCAAGGCAGACGGCTCTCCGGAGAAGCAGAGCGAGGATGAGGACAAGGCGAAGTCTGTGGGCAAGGTGCCCCTGCCTCCTAAAGCACTTGGCGCGAAGGGTCCTCCTCCTCCTCTTCCTAAAGGTTTGGGGGCCAAGGCGGCTACTTCAGTGGCGGCCAAGGGTGCTGGGGATGGAGATGGTGATGGTGCTTCTGAGGGCAAGGCAGACGGCTCTCCGGAGAAGCAGAGCGAGGATGAGGACAAGGCGAAGTCTGTGGGCAAGGTGCCCCTGCCTCCTAAAGCACTTGGCGCGAAGGGTCCTCCTCCTCCTCTTCCTAAAGGTTTGGGGGCCAAGGCGGCTACTTCAGTGGCGGCCAAGGGTGCTGGGGATGGAGATGGTGATGGTGCTTCTGAGGGCAAGGCAGACGGCTCTCCGGAGAAGCAGAGCGAGGATGAGGACAAGGCGAGAGCTTTGACTAAAGCGCCCCTGCCTCCTAAAGCACTTGGCGCGAAGGGTCCTCCTCTTCCTCTTCCTAAAGGTTTGGGGGCCAAGGCGGCTACTTCAGTGGCGGCCAAGGGTGCTGGGGATGGAGATGGTGATGGTGCTTCTGAGGGCAAGGCAGACGGCTCTCCGGAGAAGCAGAGCGAGGATGAGGACAAGGCGAAGTCTGTGGGCAAGGCGCCCCTGCCTCCTAAAGCACTTGGCGCGAAGGGTCCTCCTCCTCCTCTTCCTAAAGGTCTGGGGGCCAAGGCGGCTACTTCAGTGGCGGCCAAGGGTGCTGGGGATGGAGATGGTGATGGTGCTTCTGAGGGCAAGGCGGAGGGCTCTCCGGAGAAACCGAGCGAAGATGAGGACAAGGCGAAGTCTGTGAGCAAGGCGCCCCTGCCTCCTAAAGCACTTGGCGTGAAGGGTCCTCCTCTTCCTCTTCTTAAATGTCTGGGGGCCAAGGCGGCTACTTCAGTGGCGGCCAAGGGTGCTGGGGATGGAGATGGTGATGGTGCTTCTGAGGGCAAGGCAGACGGCTCTCCGGAGAAGCAGAGCGAGGATGAGGACAAGGCGAAGTCTGTGGGCAAGGTGCCCCTGCCTCCTAAAGCACTTGGCGCGAAGGGTCCTCCTCTTCCTCTTCCTAAAGGTTTGGGGGCCAAGGCGGCTACTTCAGTGGCGGCCAAGGGTGCTGGGGATGGAGATGGTGATGGTGCTTCTGAGGGCAAGGCAGACGGCTCTCTGGAGAAGCAAAGCGAGGATGAGGACAAGGCGAAGTCTGTGGGCAAGGTGCCCCTGCCTCCTAAAGCACTTGGCGTGAAGGGTCCTCCTCTTCCTCTTCCTAAATGTCTGGGGGCCAAGGCGGCTACTTCAGTGGCGGCCAAGGGTGCTGGGGATGGAGATGGTGATGGTGCTTCTGAGGGCAAGGCAGACGGCTCTCCGGAGAAGCAGAGCGGGGATGAGGACAAGGCGAAAGCTTTGACTAAAGCGCCCCTGCCTCCTAAAGCACTTGGCGCGAAGGGTCCTCCTCTTCCTCTTCCTAAAGGTTTGGGGGCCAAGGCGGCTACTTCAGTGGCGGCCAAGGGTGCTGGGGATGGAGATGGTGATGGTGCTTCTGAGGGCAAGGCAGACGGCTCTCCGGAGAAGCAGAGCGAGGATGAGGACAAGGCGAAAGCTTTGACTAAAGCGCCCCTGCCTCCTAAAGCACTTGGCGCGAAGGGTCCTCCTCTTCCTCTTCCTAAAGGTCTGGGGGCCAAGGCGGCTACTTCAGTGGCGGCCAAGGGTGCTGGGGATGGAGATGGTGATGGTGCTTCTGAGGGCAAGGCAGACGGCTCTCCGGAGAAGCAGAGCGAGGATGAGGACAAGGCGAAGTCTGTGGGCAAGGTGCCCCTGCCTCCTAAAGCACTTGGCGCGAAGGGTCCTCCTCCTCTTCCTAAAGGTTTGGGGGCCAAGGCGGCTACTTCAGTGGCGGCCAAGGGTGCTGGGGATGAGGATGGTGATGGTGCTTCTGAGGGGAAGGCGGAGGGCTCTCCGGAGAAGCAGAGCGAGGGTGAGAGCACAGCGAAAGCTGCAGGGAAGGTGAACCTGCCTGGGAAAAGGCACTTTTTTGGTGGGTTTCGCACTGGTGTAGAAGTGATGAATTCGTGGGGTAGTGCTGTAGGAGGTGGGTATGTGCGTGCGGCTATTGGTACAAAGACGTGGTTTGATTATGTTGCCTGCAGTAGGTGTTTTAGGTTGAAGCAGCGCAGTATAGCTGGCTAGCGAGGTTCATGGGGCTCTGCAGCGTTTCTTTTGTTATGAAATTAATTGCGCAGGTACTGCGCCGTCCATTCCTAATGAACCGCTGAAAGCTGTTGGTGTGCGGACGCTTCGGCAGCTGGCAGGCTCTTCTTGTGCTCTGGGAGGGAATTCAGCTTCGGAGGGAAGTGCATCTGCACCTCGGCTTGGAGGCACACTTGAGTCCGTCGATGTCATGAAATTGTCAACGGCTTTGCTTGGAAGAGGCACAAGAGCTACGTCAGCAGATAATTCGGTCACCAAACGTGGTGCTTCTCCGGAGCCAGAGGGTGCCCAAACTGTTTCTCTGACGACATCAGACACTAGGGATGAAATGCAAGTGGAAACAAAGCGACGTCTAAATCCTAAAGCTACAGCGATATGGACAACCAAGGGGGTTACCTTTCCCAAGAAGGCTTCCTTCAAGGCTGTTCCAGTGAGGCCACCCACGCGCAAAGATGAACTGCACGTAACGCCGAAAGCAAGCTCAGATGTTAAGGCCATAGAGACGTCGCTTGCAAAAGGCGCTGCGCTCCCCAAGCTAGATATGCCCACGCCTGTGTCAGCGCAGCAAGTCAGCTCTACGGAAAGAGCGCATGCGGAGCCAGGGACTGGGCCAGTGGTGACCGACTCCAGGGTGGAGCACAGAACGCCGAGAAATTGGTCTTTCGCCCCCACTGCAGTTGATACTGAACTGTTGGTCTTCGAGAAGCCTGGATTCATCTCAACAGGCCATACATTTTACATCCTGGGCCCTAAGGCTGTTGTTGAGTCAATTCCAAGAGTTGACGCATTCCCGCAGTCTTTGCATCTGTCAACTTCAGAAATGGATACAGTTTCCGGGGGACTCGTTGGCTTTGACGAGATTAAGGGTTTGTACGACGCTCCCACCGACCTGATCCCCTGGGACTGCAGCGGCAAGGCTTCAGCTAGCGGTAGCTGCACTCAGATAAGCAAGCTTCCACCTGTACAGTTTGCCACCGCTCTCAGCGTGTGGAGCGAACTGTTGCTTCATCAGAAGAGTCAAGTCATATCCGTTGTGGGGGGATTCTGTCACGGTACGGCTATGCTGGCAGCTGCGCTTAGTCTAGCTGTTCTGTTCAAGTGACTTTGGGGAGCCTCTGTACTAGTTACCTGTCGACTGCTATGCGCATGCGTACTTGCGGGATCGTATAGGCAGTGATCGAGCTGTGCCCTCGCTGCTGGCTGGCTTCAGCCTTTTGAGCGGGTTCTCTGTGAAGGATCAGCTGGTCTTCATCAAACGCGTCAGCCGGATATACGACGTAAGCATTTTCATACTGTTCACTTTCAGCGCTGCACACCATTGCAGTCTCTGGGACTCTATAATTTCTTCTAAAGGACCATTATCGTGGATACTATCTTCCTTGCACTGCAGGTTTTGGCTCTATGGGGCACCACAGCATCTCCTGACAAAGGCGAATGGAGCTTGTGCCAGTGGAGGTGGGCCATCGGCTTCAACAACACTGGCCAGCCCACCGGCATCTCTCTCACAGGTTTCATGATACGCGAATGCCCTCCTGCAGATCAAGGTCTTCTAAAGATTGTACTCATCGCCGTACAGAGTGAGCGGATCAGTCCTTTGAAGCCCCATTTTAGCATGTTGCGTACGCTCAGATCGCATCACTGCAGACATGCAAGGGAAGCACTGTTTCTACCTCTCGTATCCCCCTGCTGCAGGCGCTTTGTCTGACGATTCCACTCCACAAGAGCTAGGTCTCCCAGGGATGTCGCCTAAACAAATGCAGGACTCACTGCTACATGGTTGCATACTCCATTTTAAAGATAGTGAAAAGACTTCGAAGCGGCTCTCAGACATAAAAGAAGAGCTACGATCAACGTTCAGCTGCAGCATCATGGAGGTACACGATTATGTTTCTTACATATATTGGCACTTCTCAATGCCTGCCCCCGGGGTGGGTGATTCAGACGTATGGTGCTGTCATGTTGGTTCTACTGCAGGCCACAAGTATCATCCGCATTTGTTTGGCTTATTGGGTCCTATCTAGGGACACCAATTTAAGATCCGAAGACATTGAATGCACTGAACAGCTGCTTGGCGCACAAGCAGGATTACTTCATATGATCGTCAAGCAGTGTTCAGGCGAAGATGATGATCTTCCTGGACAGCTCCGAAGTGTTCTGTATGAGGCTCTTTTTTACTTCGTTGTCCAACTTGCCAATAAGGAAGTGCAGGTCAGCGCGAAACCTTTGCCAGGAGGACTACTGCTGATTTAATTCCCGAATGGATCATAGGAATCCCCCCCCCCCAAATTCAGTTTCGTTACGGTTGGTTTTGCAGCGCTCCTTTCAATCACTTTTACCCGTGAAGCCACTTTCTGCTCAAAGCAAAGCTCTACAGATCATAATTGAAGGTACGCGATTTTTCAGCGCTTCTCCAGCAGCCTCTTCTGCTAGAAGCCACTTAAAATATGGCATATAGTTTAACTCATTTTGTTTTATGGTATATGCAGAGGCACCCTTTTCACATTCGGCGCATGGCCCGCTCTCCTTTGGGGGATTCGCAAGTCAGGCCTTACAGGTAATGCATAAGCGCCTTCAGTGTACCCCTAGCTGAAGGGCACCCATATTTTGACTGGCCTAGCATTACCAACAGAGGAGAGCACATATTTTTCAAAAGCTCGAAAGGCCTAGTAGAGCGCGTTTGTGTCGTCCTGAATCTGCAGGTGCTGCATCTAGCTGTTGCATTCCGGGGTATTCACAACCTTCAGCGTGTCTTGGATATGGATGAAGTACGGCTTCCTGTATACCTTAACTCCATAAGCCACAAGCCGCGCCTTCAGCTGCTGCTGCAGCTCCTTTTTTCAGGTCACGGTGGCCTTATCCCGTTTCTTGCAAGTGGACCGAGGAACATAGAAGGTGTGTAGATCCTTTTTGCCATAGTTAACCACTATAGAGCATACAAAGGAACAACTCAGTGAGCACATTTCGGAATTTCCGGTTGCGCTTGTTGCAGATGTGGCTGCGTGGGTGAAGTGGGCAAACACAAAGCCATGGGCACAAGAAGTATTGAATGTCGCTCCCGATGGTTCAATACTCATTGATTGGCTAGGGCACTGGTCTTGCACGGATTTGGAGCAGTTGACAAGGGCATCGTCGACTATCAAGGGACCTACATTTCGTTTAGTTGGAAGCCTGATGCGTTCCGTACGCTCGCACGATGTCGTTTTGTGGTTTCCCGTTTCGGCGTCATCTGCTGGACAGTTCAGAACTCCTGAGTCCTCCGAAGCATGGTTGCGCGAAGTAGAAGGGTCAAACTGTTGCGCTTCTGTGCGGAATTTGACGCAGGCATCTGCCACACGAATGTGTGGGCCCATTACCAACTTCAGCTCTGCAGCTCGAGTGCTCCAAGCCGTTCAGGACTGTCTCGCGATCGATTTGGTGGGGAGACCAGTACTTGTCGTGCGCTCCTCGGATACTCGTACGTACACATACAACGAATATGCGCACACGAACACTTTAGGAGTTCGGTTTGATAGTGACTTGCCGAACTCGTGGGGCAGCTCTTTCATTGCGGCTTGCGAAGCGGTAACCGTACTTATTCCCCGTGATTATTTATGGGCTTTCTTCAAGGCAGTTTAGTATAAGCAAGAAGGGGCATTGTGTAGAGAGGCCTAAGCGTGCAATGCTCTCTTACAGGATTGACTAGTTGGACGTATGAAGAGCTGAGGAAGGTTGAGGATTGGCAGAGGTGAGCAAGATATGGAGAGCGGAACGCATAAGCATGCACTCGGCTCCCCCGTCGCCCGAGCCCAAGCTTAGAACGTAGGTCGGCCTTTTTGTGTGTCTTATCCCAACGCAGTTTTGGCTTTCCTGTTGCGGCACGCTTGGAGGACCTGCCGAAATACTGCCCCCGACTGTTAAGGGCAACGGCGTGTGGGGATAAAGATGGCATCATTCGCTCACTGGGACAGTACGTCGACATTAACGACTTCGTCGTGGGCAATACGTTCCTCTTTTGTAGAAGTGCAGCGTACAACTCGCTTTACGCTTTTGAGTTGGCCGCAAAATCCATTGAAGAGGAACGCATAGCAAAACTGAGAAATCTTGAACGGCAGCGCGAGCGTTTACAGGCCTGGAAGGCCAAAATACAGGGCTCAGTTGGGAATGAGGGAACACGGCTTCAGGAAGTGCTTAAGCCGCCAGCATCAGCCAGCCCGATGCCTGCACGTGATAATCAGTTATGTAGGGGCGACGCTCCAGCTGTTAAACGCCTTCAAAGCAAGAGCTCTCAATGCGAACACGAGGACAGCAGCAAATCCGGGAGTAGCAGTTCTATTGTGGGAAGCAGGAAGTGCTCAGAGTCCTCGAGTGGATTTGATTCTGCTGACGCTGGAAAGGGCATAGACGCATATGCTCGTATTTGGCAGTCATTGCCTGCGTCCTTTGAATGCGAAGGTGAGCTGAGGGATAAGGCTCTCAGGCCTAGCCTTTCCGTAGGTGCCCTTCCCCGCTCATCTGCAGCTTTGCCGCGTAAAGGGGAGGAAAGCCCAGCGGAAGTCTCGCGTAGGCGCCAACCTGCAGGGCTCACTGGCAAGGTACCATTTGTAACTGCAAACGGCGTCGTAAGTACGAGGTTTGTGGGGAAAGGAGAAGCGCCTATTGGAACAGACGCAAAAGTCCAAAGGAAGGATTCGGCTGCGTCGGTGGAGCAGCCTCCGTTTTCTAGTGTGGGTGTTGGCGAACGAGCGATACCGCGGATGCTGCTTGAGCAGTCAAAGAAGCCTTTAATTCCAAATGGCCGAACACCTGCGCATGGCGAACAGTTACGGACAAGCTCTGTGAGAGAAATGAGCCAGCAACTTAAGAATGAAGGGGAGGGTAGCGACGACAAGGGCGTTCAAGAAGTGGATCAGAAAAATGCGGATTTGCGGAAGGGATGTGTGGGTAAATTACTCTCGAAAGCTTCACAGCCAGCGAAGGAGTTGCCGCATGCAGAAGAAGGATCGTTGTCAGCTGCGGGCACTCCCTCTGGCTCCGAAGTAGGTAGAGAAGACAAGGATGGTCGGAATTATTCAGAAGCCTTTTCAGATGTGGCCGCAGGTGCGGTGAATTCAAAAGCTTTAGGAAAGCCTTCAACAAAGGCAGAGGACTCGGGTGTGAACAACTCTATTTTGATGGCCTCAAAGCCAGATGTTAATAAGACAAAGACGGAAGGAGCCGACGGCAGTAAGGCGGATACAGGGGAAGAGAAGAAATCAGCAAGTGCGAATGATGGCCCACAGGAGAACTTGGATGACAGGAGTGTGGGCTTACCGAGCAGGCAAGAGTCTGTAACTAAAGCTCTCCCAGATAAGCGCAGCACTGGGGCGCTTAATAGTCCTTCTGGAGGAGATCCAGACGCTTCTGTGGACATGGTGGGCACGTGCAACAGAGAACACAATGCAGGCGCTGAGAATCACAAGCCAATGATTGCCGCTCTGTCAGAGACGAACACAGCAACGCAAAAGGCATGTCTTCCCGCTGGGTCGTCAACCGATGTTGTAGGGGATGATGATCACTCTGGCGAGACAGAAAAATGTAAGACGAGCTACATATGACCAGCATATCGCAATTTGACGACAACACTGTACCGTTTTACTCAAATTTGGAGCCCTGATGTCCCAATGACAAGGCCGTCCGGCTTCCATTGTTTCTCTGTTTTATTTCTCAGCAGCACCATCAGGTGGAATAAGAGCTATGTGGCGCACAAATGGAAAGGACAAGACGTGGCGGGGGCTGGTATTCATTCCAAAAGAGCGCAGTGAAGAATTGGCTTAATCATCATTAGCGTGTTTGGCTTTTGCCGATGTGCGGGAACGGGCGACTTCCAAATTTATCAAATGAATCTTTTTAAGCGGGTTGAAACAATAAAGAAGCTATGCTCCTTCATGCAGTGCACCATGGCATAGTATGCCGATTGCAGTTTCAATTGGCGAAAAAGCCTTAGATATTCGCCTTTTGCGTCCGCCCCTGGGTGGTATACAGTTCTCTCTGTCTAATAATTTTTAGGCGCCGTGAGACACTTGCTGAGTTTGAGTTGCGCCAAAATACACCTGATTTGTCTACCAACAGCAGAAAAGATCTTTCCGAACTTAATGGTTCTACTTGGTCGCCGCGACAGGTCAGCAAGAACCTTTGTAGCCCAAAACTGCCAGCCAGTGTATTTATAAGTGTTTAAAGTATTCCATTCGTTGTGCCCTCTTGCAATAACAGCCTTCTAGCGTTTCCCCCAACACTGTTCAAACAGTCGCAGCGCTCAAGGCTCTGTGATGAGCGTTTTCCCATATGCAGCAACTATGTTTGCAGCGTGCACAATTATGTTGTGAATGATAAGTGGAACTCTACCCCGTAAGCATACACCGTACTTGTAGGCTCCATGCTTGCAGCTTGGGTTAGTACCAGACCTGAGCAATGAAAAGGAGCGTCATTTTGATTTAGAATTTGGATTGCGACCCCCTATGAAAACAATATGAAATGGCAGCAAAGGTGTTCTAGCTTAAACGAAAGGCTTTAACTCTATAGATGCGTAGATCTGCACAGCGCTTCCACTGAGGCAGTTAGCTTCGGCAAAGGCAAGCAGTTCAGCAGCATACAGGCATTTCTCCCCTAAAGATGAGACGCGATAGCCCCAGTAGCAAATTCGCGCTTTTTAGTGTGCGCCAACCATGTGCGTGACTACCAAGAAAACATTTATTAGTTTCAGAACGTCAAACACTGGAGTGTTGCAGTGGCGAATGCCATATGTACTTGCATCATCGTGAGCTTTAACTGTGATAGAGCCAGCTATCACAGTTAAAGCTCACGATGATGCAAGTACATAAATTGCTCCCCTACAGCTACAGAAGGAAAAATAAATCGACAATTCAACTCGGCTAAGATTTGGGGGTCCATGGTTCAGCGTATATACTCTAGCTAAATTGCCAGGGGTTCCCAGCGAAGTCAGCGGGTTCTGCTTCCAGAACTGTGTAGGATTTAGCATCCAGGGAGTTTTGCCCCTGGATGATGAGGCGCGGCAACTACAACTGCAGTGTAGCGTCATAGCGTGAAGAGGTGCCCACGCGTCTTCCGCAAGCAGCGCCGCAATACTGCTAGCCTTCTCACTGTTGCTGCTGCTGCAGCTGTTTGCGCTGCTGGTGAAGGGTTAATGCCATTTAGGTTCTGCTCTTAATGCTTTGTGCACCTGTTAAAGAGGAATGCTAATATCTTTTGCTGATCCAGAAGTTGCCAACTGCGGCTTGCCGCAGTTGGCAACTTCTGGATCAGCAAAAGGTATTGCGGCAGACAGGGACTGCTACCGAAGCTGGATGGAACAGACGAGGGGCATGCTCAGAACCCCTGAATTAGTTATGTGTCCGGTGTAGCTTCAATGCCTAGGGAAGAAATGATGCAATATACAGCTCGCTGCTGCGCGTTTGACAGATGGGACGTAGCTGCATACAGCCACGCATGCTATTCATGCGTACACTAACTGCAATTATGAATGCAGCGTTTTCCCCATGTAGACCAAAATTTTCGGCAAGACGCTGCCCCCGTTGGGATACACGAAGGTGTGCTGCAACTCATTATAGGGAGATATCCCGTCGCAGTCTCACACCTTTATGCCTCTGTTTCCCAAACGCCTGAAGCCAGGACTGCAGGTCAGCAGCTTCGTGTGAACTGGTCTCCTCAACGTCTTAAGTATGCTGCAGCTTGCCGTGGTCCTTCTTTACCTGGAGGCGTCTCGCTATACGTTCGATTCTATTAGTTGGCGCAGTTATTTATTCCTTTACTTTGAACAGTTACCCCCTTGCTTTTTCAAGTTTCAATACTGTAATACGTAGTGATTGCCAAGCAGAGGTCACCACTTGACCTTCCTTGAAGGCTCGTCCTCATCAAAAAGGCACAGCACACGTTTACACAGAAGCCTGGAAGTTAGTTGCTGCAAGTATGTATACACTCGTACATATACAAGTATCAGTTTTTTTTATTGTTTTCCGAATTAAAGTGATTACACACTCGAAACCTTCTTCCTTGGTTGACGGAGTTACGGTATGCAGAGTCTGGCGGTCCGTGCCACCGACCTTGTCAAGCATGCGGCAGTGGCGCTGCAGCTGCGTGTAGCCTTTTCGGGAACTTGGCTACAGAAACCACAGAAGAAGATGTTTTTGTGTATTTTGTAAATAAGCAATATGATCCCTTGAATGTGCGATCTTCAGATGGGCGCCGATTCTTTGCGTTTCGCTGTCCGTTGCCGCAATGTTCAAGCTGCACGGCTGCCTTCTGTTCATGTGAGATATTCATCATCACACATTTCTTGTACTCTTTGAATTCAGAAATCTAAACCCATTCACGTGCAGGAAAAGAGAATTTGAAAGACAAAGGAAGTTGCAAATATAAGCGACGGCTGCAGGATTCGAACCTGCGCGGGCAGAGCCCAGTGGATTTCGAGTCCACCTCCTTAACCACTCGGACAAACCGCCATAATGGCAGCGGCTTGCTGACTTACCCGGTCATGCCACAGCGTGTAGAAAGGGACGATTTGGGTCAAATTTTTCAAATTAACGAGCTCTGATTACCCCGATGGCAGACAAAAGACAACCAGCGAGTGCAGTGACTCGCCTACCCCAGCCAGCTGCACCGCAACCCGCTCACTCTGGCTTCACCCGAAACAATCTGGCTAATACACCTTGCGCTGTATCTACAAAGACCGTGGGAGCAGCATCAACAAGAGCATCGCCAATACAAGGTGATCATGCTGCAGGGGCCCCAGTACCCGAGCTGCAGTTGCTTTCCAGCCAGCGCCGTGCAGCCAACTCACCTGGTGTGCCGCTGACTCTGCCTCCATCTATCTTCGCGCATGCACGACATCGAGGTGTGCAGGCACTGCCAGTGGTGTCGGCCTCTGGGCTGCCGCAGTGGCAGCCCATGCAGGGCAGACCACCACCTGCTCCGCCTCTTGTTTTATCTAGCAGCGCTGCTGCTGCTCAAGCGATGCTAACTCGCACGAATCTCGCTGTCTCGAAGGCCTACAGCATACCTCCACCTGCAGGAGGTAAGCCGAGCTGGCAGCAGAACCAGAGGGGAGCCCCAAAGCAAGGTTACTACCGCTGGGGGTTACAGCCAGTCGTTCACAACAGGGTGACTGCAAATGCTGCAGCGTCAGCA
>OY986947.1:6196727-6201727 GCA_963920595.1 Eimeria praecox | reverse complement strand
ATTCGATTTATTGATAAAGGATTTGATATTGTTTGTTTACATTTTTTTTTACTAAAATATTTTTTAATTATATTATGCGGGTGCAGATCTATGATGTCGAATCATAGTACAACAGCAACAGCAACAACAGCAGCAGCAACAGCAGCAGCAGCAACAACAGCAGCAACAACAGCAGCAACAGCAGCAACAGCAGCAACAATAGCAGCAGCAACAACAGCAGCAGCAGCAACAGCAGCAGCATCACCATCAGCAGCAACAGCAGCAGCAACAGCAGCAGCAACAGCAACAGCAGCAGCAGCCCTAACAGTGTTTATAGAATACCATTTTAGCAACAGGATGCATGACAGAAATTTGTTCTAAGATTGTGGCTCCATCATTAGTGATGAGAACAGAACCTCTTGCATCTTGTATCTGCAGAAATGGGGTGTACGTACACCTCAGCATAACACCGAGATAAAATAGTTTATTTTTTGAAGGAAAGCAGTATTAAATTGTATTAAAATAAAATTTAAATATATTTTTCATGATTAAAATTTAAAATAGATTAATATTTTTATAATTTAAATAAAAAATATCAATTTTTTATTTTTTCGATTTCCTACCATCTTGTCCATACCCCGCGGTCCTAAACTTGTACGTATTGCATCTGCAACAGCTGAGAAAGAAGAAGAAAACAAACAAACAAACAAACAAGATAAATATATATATTTAATTTTATTTTTATTTTATTATTGTTTATTATTTGTTATTTTATATTCTGTTTTATATTATATTGGTTTATTCAAATACAAATAACACAGTAATGCGTATTTCTTTACTATTTACATACAATTAATCGAACGCAGATTTTGTTTATGTTTGAATATCAACAGATTAAATAATAAAATATAATTAATTGGTGGATGTATAGATGCAATTAATTTATTTATTTATAAACATATACATACACATGTAGATATAATATAAACAGATAACGCATAGTCGCGTTCATCTTCTTTTTATTTTCTCCCTCTGTACACTCTTACAAAGTTAGCTTACAAGTAGAGAGATAGATATAAACAAACAGATATATATATATATATATATATAGAGAGAGAGAGAGAGAGAGGCAGATATACATATAGATATACTGGTATAGATATAGATACGTATATATATATATATATATATATATAGAGAGAGAGAGAGAGAGAGAGATACATGCAAATGTATTGATTATATATATATATATATATATATATATATATACATCTATAGCTGCAGATATATAGATAGATTGTTATACGTATACAAATATCCAATACATACATACAATGCATTCTCCACTATATTATAAATTACATTATAAAATAATATATAAATATATTTTATTATGGGTTATAAAATATTATAATTTGTATACGTATAACAATATATCTACATATCTGCAACTATATATATATATATATATATATATATATATATATATATATATAATCACTACATCTACACGTATATCTATATAAAAATATATATAAAATATTATAAATTATTAAATATCTACCTCTCGCAGCACATATATTCTGTCTTCGTACGTCTTGCTGCTTCTCATCGTGCTGCCAGTTTGATTTTGCTTTGTTGCTGTTGCTGCTGCTGCTGCCTGGTAGTTGTACAGGGGCAACAGCTTCTGAGAGAATAACAGATATATTTAAAAAAAGTAATAAAATAATAGAAGAAGGGGGGGGACTTAAGATTTCAGGTGTACGTACACCTCACACATTGTGAATGATTGATTCCCTGCAATTTTTATGTTATAAATGATTGTTATATATATATATATATATCTCGTTATATATTTCTATTAATTATTTTATAATTATAATTTATAACAATCTATCAAAAGAAAAGAAATCATTAATATGTTGTATATAAAATATAAAAAAAACAAATTTACAGTGTACGTACACCGTAAAACAACAACAACAACAACAACAGAAAAGCGAGAAGGATCTGTAGGGTTTTAAATCCCTCTTTCGAAAGCAGATGCATCAGAGAATCGATAGAAATGAGATAAATATATATTTATATATATAAATATATTTAAAAGAAGAAAAGAGAGAGAAAATGATATATATATATAAAAACATCAAATTGCATGCAAGGATAACATATATACTACCCTAAACGTCATAAGAAAGGAATGTTTGATAAATAATGATATAATATAAATAAAATAATTAAATAAATCTTTTTATTTTTAATTTAAAATAATAATTTATAATTTAATTTGCTCTTATTATAATATACTCACTTGGTGCGGTAACTGCAGCCATCCTCTTCAACTCAATAAAGGAGGAGAAAATCAAGCAGTGCTGCTCTATTTCTTGCAATTAATTTATTATTTATAAATTAATTATTATATTTTTATATTTATTTTATGTTTTTTATCCTAAATTACACACATTTAATACCTTAAAACAGCACCACATACACCTCAAAAAGCCCTATATGCTTGAAGCCCCTCACCCCCCAGCCCCGTAGTGTATGTGTGTTGTTTCTAATCTAATAAATATTTTTTATATATTCAACAAAATAAATATAATTAAATATATTTTAGTAAAATATATAAATAATTCATCTTTATACACACAAAATATTCTCTACTTTCTCTCCCATATATATATATATATATATATATATATATATATATATATATATATATATATATATATATATATATATATATATATATATATATATATATATATATATATATATCAGATTCAATTTCTATATATATATCTACTACCCTTAGATAAATATATTTAAAAGATATAAACTATATATATATATATATATATATATATAATATAATTGTATTATTATAAATGCAATTGCTATTCCTCTAAACAACAAACATATACAGAGACAGAAGACAGAGAGAAACAAATAATTAAAACACGCAATATTTAATAAAACAAATTAAAACATTAATACCACGAGATAAACTCTACTCTACTCTACTCTTCTCTCTTCTCTCTTCTCTACTCTACTCTTATTCATAATATATTAATAATTATATTATTAATTTAAATATATTTTATATTCTATATACAAATATCTACTCTACTCTTCTCTACTCTTCTCTACACTGTTCTAGTCTGTTTAACTCTACTATTACTACTACTACTACTACTACTACTACTACTACTACTACTACTACTATTACTACTACTACTACTACTACTACTATTACTACTACTACTACTATTACTACTACTACTACTATTACTACCATTATTAGTATTCCTACTACTATTAATATTACTACTACTATTAATATTACTACTACTATTAATATTACTATTACTGCTACTATTAATACTACTACTATTAATATTACTATTACTACTACTACTATTACTACTATTATTATTAGTATTACTACTACTACCACTACTACTACTACTATTTCTACTATTACTACTATTTCTACTATTACTACTACTACTACTATTTCTACTATTACTACTACTACTATTACTACTATTATTATTATTATTACTATTATTATTATTATTATTATTATTGTTATTATTAATACTACAACAACCACTACTACAAGTAGAGTAGTATACTAGGGAGTAGAGTAGAGTTAAAGATAATATCATTCTACTTCAGCAACAACAATTAATAAAAATAATAAAATAAAATAAAATAAAATTAATAAAACTTTCTAAATTATAAACATATTATTTGAGTGGCATCAAAATATTTTTATTATAAATAAAAACATTTAACGAGATAACAGCAATTAAGTTTAGAGTTTAAATATAAACAATAAAAATTACATGAAATAATTATTAATAGAATAAATATAATAAATAGAATAAATAGAATAAATAGAATAAATAATAGAATAGATATAATAGGTATAATAGATATAATAGATATAATAGATAGAATAGATAGAATAGATAGAATAGATAGAATAGATAGAATAGATAGAATAGATAGAATAGGTATAATATATGTAATAGATATAATAAAAATAATAGATATAATAAAAATAATAAATATAATAAATATAATAAATATAATAAATATAATAAATATAATAAATATACTAAATATAATAAATATAATAAATATAATAAATATAATAAATATAATAAATACACTAAATATAATAAATATAATAAATATAATAAATATAATAAATATAATAAATATAATAAATATACTAAATATAATAAATATACTAAATATACTAAATATACTAAATATAATAAATATACTAAATATACTAAATATACTAAATATAATAAATATAATAAATATAATAAATATACTAAATATAATAAATATACTAAATATACTAAATATAATAAATAAACTAAATAAAATAATAAATAAATAAAATATCTGTCTACTCTAGATATATCTATTAAAACCTTCCATAAAACAAAAACTCTAGTAATATAAATAGAAAACAATTTGTCTCTCACGTTTTATATTAAGTTTATTTAATTATATCTTTAATAAATATGTTTCTAATGTTTGTTTATATTTATGTATATAAGTAACGAGATTGTAGTAAATATAAATATATATAATTATATTCAAGAACATAATTTAACACATATATTACAAACAGATATAGGGGTTAGGGGTTAGAGTTTAGGGTTTAGGGTTTAGGGTTTAGGGTTATGTATGCTATGTTGTCTTACTGCTGCTGCAACACCAGAAAAAACAACACTCTAGCTGCTGCTGCTGCTGTTGCTGCTGCAGCAGCAGCAGCAGCATAGCAGCAGCAGCATAGCAGCAGCAGCAGCATAGCAGCAGCAGCAGCAGCATAGCATAGCAGCAGCAGCATAGCAGCAGCAGCAGCATAGCATAGCAGCAGCAGCAGCAGCATAGCAGCAGCATAGCAGCATAGCAGCATAGCAGCAGCAGCAGCAGCATAGCAGCAGCAGCAGCATAGCAGCAGCAGCATAGCAGCATAGCAGCAGCAGCAGCCT
>OY986947.1:6189227-6191727 GCA_963920595.1 Eimeria praecox | reverse complement strand
TAATAATATAGTAATATAAAAATATAATAATATAATAATATAATAATATAATAATATAATGATATAATGATATAATAATATAATAATATAATGATATAATGATATAATGATATAATAATATAGTAATACAATAATATACTAATATACTAATATACTAATATAATAATATAATAATATAATAATATAATAATATAATAATATAATAATATAATAATATAATAATATAATAATATAATAATATAATAATATAATAATATGATATAATGATATAATGATATAATAATATAGTAATATAATAATATAGTAATACAATAATATACTAATATACTAATATACTAATATACTAATATTATAATATAATAATATAATAATATGATAATTTAATAATATAATAATATAATAATATAATAATATAATAATATAATAATATAATAATATAATAATATAATAATATAATAATATAATAATATAATAGTATAATATAACAATATAATAATATAATAATATAATAGTATAATATAACAATATAATAATATAACAATATAATAATATAATAAACAGCGATATAATAATAATATATAAACGGCAATTAATAATAATTAGAAATAAATAATAAATGATAATAAGCGTTAGACTAAAAATTATTATTTGAGTCTTTATAATAAACAAAACAATAAAAACAACAATATAACAATATTATAAATTATAATAAATTATAATAAATTATAATAAATAACAATAAATAATAATAAATTATAATAAATTATAACAAATAATAGTAAATAATAATAAATTATAATAAATAATAATAAATTATAACAAATTATAATAAATTATAATAAATTATAATAAATTATAATAAATTATAATAAATTATAATAAATTATAACAAATTATAATAAATTATAATAAATTATAATAAATTATAATAAATTATAATAAATTATAATAAATAATAATACATTATAATAAATTATAATAAATTATAGTAAATTATAATAAATTATAATAAATTATAATAAATAAAAAATAAAAGTAAAATCATAGTAAATAATAATATACAGGGATATACATAATATACACACACACATATATATATATATATATATATATATATATATATATAATATTTATTTATTTATTTATTTATTTATTTATTTATTTATTTATTTAATAAGTTGTGTGTACGAAGACTTACAGCCTGAATTTGCTGCAGCAACAAAACGCTGGGGTGTATGTCTCTGTCTTTATCTTTATCTTTATCTTTCTCTTTATCTTTCTCTGTCTCTTTCTCTTTCTCTGTCTCTGTCTCTGTCTCTTTCTCTTTCTCTTTATGTGTCTCTACGCTTCTCTCTTTATCTTTCTCTGTCTCTGTCTCTTTCTCTTTCTCTGTCTCTTTCTCTGTCTCTTTATCTTTCTCTGTCTCTTTCTCTCTATTTCTATCTTTCTGTCTCTCCTTCTCCTTACCTCTCTCTTTCTCTCTCTCTTTATCTTTCTCTCTATCTCCATCTTTCTCTCTATCTCTATCTTTCTCTGTATCTCTCTCTATCTCTCTCTGTCTCTCTTTCTCTCTATCTTTATCTTTATCTTTATCTCTATCTCTCTCTTTATCTTTATCTTTCTCTCTCTGTCTCTCTCTATCTCTATCTTTATCTTTCTCTCTATCTCTCTCTTTCTCTCTCTGTCTCTCTTTCTCTCTATCTCTCTCTTTATCTCTATCTCTATCTCTATCTCTCCCTCTCTCTCTATCTCTCTCTTTCTCTCTATCTCTATCTCTCTCTTTCTCTCTCTCTTTCTCTCTATCTCTCTCTCTATCTCTATCTCTCTCTCTATCTCTATCTTTATCTCTATCTCTCTCTTTCTCTCTCTCTTTCTCTCTCTCTTTATATTTATCTCTATCTCTGTCTTTCTCTCTATCTTTGTTTTTCTCTTTGTGTCTGCAGCAGCAAGAGGAGACAGAGACAAGACAACATAAATAATAAATATATAAATAAACAAATAAATAAATAAATAAATAAATAAAATAAAATAAATAAATAAACAACAGCAGCAGCAGCAACAGACAGCAGCAGCAACAGACAGCAGCAGCAAACACCATAAATAAATAAACAAACAGCAGCAGCAGCAGCAGCAACAGACAGCAGCAGCAACAGACAGCAGCAGCAAACACCATAAATAAATAAACAAACAAACAGCAGCAGCAGCTGCTGCAAATAGCAGCAGCAGCAGCAGCAAATAGCAGCAGCAGCAGCAGCAGCAGCAAATAGCAGCAGCAGCAGCAGCAGCAGCAAATAGCAGCAGCAGCAGCAGCAGCAAACAGATGCAGAGACTTTTCTCTATTGTCTTATCTCCCTTCCCTTTGTTTGTTTTTTTTTCTTCTGTTTTATTATTAATTTATTTATTTATTTATTTTAATTGTTTATTTTATTTATTTATCTAATTTATTTTATTTATTTATTTATTTATTTTATTTATTTATTTGTTTGTTTCTCTGTGTGTA
>OY986947.1:6161727-6171727 GCA_963920595.1 Eimeria praecox | reverse complement strand
GTCGTTGCTGCTGCAGCAGCTGACGAGTGGTAGTAGTCCTTCAACTTCTTCTCTTTTGAAGTTGCTTAGTGCAGCAGACAGAGATACTATCGCAGCAGCTGCTGCTGCTGTAAACCCAGCAGCAGCAGCAACAGCAGCAGCAGCAGCAGCAGCAGCAGCAGCAGCAGCAGATCCGCAGCAGGTAATATTACCATTAAAAGAAACACCAGACAGTCAAATATCTCTTGATATTACATCGCAAGATCTGTCTCCTGCTGCTGCTGCTGCTGCTGCTGCTGCTGCTGGTTCGCCTCTGTGTGGGGCCCCTGTTGCTGCACCTGCAGCAACACCAGCAGCAGCAGCAGCAGCAGCAGCAGCAGCTGCTGCTGCTGCTGCTGCTGCTGTAGGAGAATCTGTCTCTAAAGGCGAATCTGAGGTAGAGTTTAATACGAAGACATCGATGAGCAAGGAGACAAGTTTGCTGCTAGCGAATTTATTAACTGCGTTGGAGCAGCAGCAACTGCTGCTGCTGCAGCAGCTTCAACAGCAGCAGCAGCAGCAGCAGCAGCAGCAGCAGCAGCAGTTGCTGCAGGTGGCGGCTCCACAAGAAGATATTACAAATAGCTTGGAATCGCTTCTAGATTTGTTTGATGCAGTCAAGAAAGAAGATGTGCGGTTAAATTCAACGACAGAGGGAGTTGATGCGAGTCTGCAGCAGCTGCAGCAGCTGCTGCTGCAGCAGCTGCAGCAGCAGCAGCAACAGCAACAGCAGCAGCAGCAGCAGCAGCAGCAACAGCAGCAGCAGCAGCAGAGCTCTACATGTGTTGAAGAAGCAGAACCTCACGAAAATTTAAAAGATAAAGATTTTTCTACTTCGCTGCTGCGTTTGCTGCAGGGGCAGCAGCAGA
This sequence comes from Eimeria praecox, assembly GCA_963920595.1. Lineage (NCBI taxonomy): Eukaryota > Apicomplexa > Conoidasida > Eucoccidiorida > Eimeriidae > Eimeria > Eimeria praecox. Next base: position 6,170,840 of record OY986947.1, on the reverse strand, counting down.
ATCAGGCTGCTGCTGCTGCTGCTGCTGCTGCAGCAGCACCAACAGCAGCAGCAGCAGCACCAACAACAACAGCAACAGCAGCAGCAGCAGCACCAGCTCGTGCTGCAGACACTCTAAGAACATCGCAGCTCAAAGACAGTCGGATTAAACTCCGACAGAGGGCAACAGAGCCTGCAGACAGCAGCAGCAGCAGCAGCAGCAGCAGCAGCAGCAGCAGCAACTGCAGCAGCAGCAGCAGCAGCAAGTGTACGGAGCCAGTTCCCGCTGCTACTGCTGCTACTGCTGCTGCTGCTGCTGCTGCTGCAGCAGCAGCAGCGGAGTCTACTGAGGCAGCGTCCACTGTGCAGCAGCAGCAGCAACAGCAGCAGCAGCAGCAGCAGCAGCAACAGCAGCAGCAGCAGCAGCAGCAGCAGCGGCTCAAGCACGAGCCACCTGCTGCAGTGGAAGCAATGATGCTTGGTGCTGCTGCTTCTTCTGAATCGGGCATAGCACCAGCAGCAGCAGCAGCAGCTGCTGCTGCTGCAGCAGCAGCAACACCACCACCTGCAGCAGCAGCAGCAGCAGCAACAACAGCAGCAGCAACTGCTGCTGCTGCTGCTGCTGCTGCTGCTGCTGCTGCTGGTGTCTCCATTCCGTGTATGTGGGAGTAAATATATTTTCTCTGTTTGGAGAAAATAAAAATAAATTAAACAAACAAAACAAATTATATAATTATTTCTTTGTATATACTTGAGCTTACTTAAATACCCTAAACCCTAAACCCTAGCTAAACCCTAAACCCTAAACCCTAGCTAAACCCTAAACCCTAAACCCTACCTAAACCCTAAACCCTAATCAAACTCGAAACTCTTATCTAACAAACTCTGCTGCATAGCAGAAACCACAGATATGCCGTAGGGCATGCTTAGGGTTTAGGGTTTAGGGTTTAGGGTTTAGGGTTTAAGGTTTAGGGTTTAGGGTTTAGGGTTTAGGGTTTAGGGTTTAGAGTACAGCGCAGCCAAAGAAATGTTAAATTGAAAAGATTAAGAAAAAAACAAACAAATAGAAGCTGCAGCAAAGGGATTAGGGATTAGGGTTTAGGGTTTAGGGTTTTAGGGTTTAGGGTTTAGGGTTTAGGGTTTACGTTGTTTTAAATAGTTAGATTATCGCATATACCTTCTCCCTCTTTCTTCTCTATCAGACTTAAATATAAATATAAATATAAATATAAATATAAATATAAATATAAATATAAATATAAATATAAATATATTTATTTATTTATAAATAGAAGAAAACATTGAAAGGGTTTTATAGAAACCAAATTTATAAAAATATGCAGCGATAAGCAAACCCTAAACCCTAAACCCTAAACCCTAGACCCTAAACCCTAAACCCTAAACCCTAAACCCTAAACCCTAAAGGAATAGGGAAGAGACAAATAAAAGAAAAAAGATGAATCTGTTTCTCTAAGACGCGCAGAGCCACTACGGTGTACGTACACCAAATATATATATATATATATATATATATATATATATATATATATATATATATATATATATATATATATATATATATATATAGTTATATATGTATCTCTCTACAAGTACATTTACTATTAATTAAATTAAACTAAACTAAAATTAAATTAAATTAAATTAAATTAAATTAAATTAGATAGACAGCGAGTTGTAGCCTGTAGCTACAAACCCTAAACCCTAAACCCTAAACCCTAAACCCTAAACCCTAATTAAACCCTGAGAGAAGTATTTGAATGAGGTTTGCTGCTGTATGTATGCGTGTTTAGTCTTAGACCCTTCAATCCCCAAGAAACCCTAAACCCTAAACCCTAAACCCTAAACCCTAAACCCTAAAACCCTAAAACCCTAAACCCTAAACCCTAATTTGCAAAGTTATATAAAGATATAAATTAAGAAGAAAATGTTTGTTAAGAGAAGCAAATTGTAAATAAATAAATTAGTTTAAATACGATGTATATACTCCTCCAAACAATTATATTTATATATTTATATATTTATATATTTATATATTTATATATTTATATATTTATATATTTATATATTTATATATTTATATATTTATATATTTATATGTTTGTATATTTATATATTTATATACTTATATAATTTATATATTTATATATTTCTGTTTCTATTACTATTTCTCTATTTATTTATATTTATATTTATATTTATATTTATATTTATATTTATATTTATATTTATATTTATATTTATATTTATATTTATATTTATATTTATATTTATTATTTATATTAATAACAACATGTGCTGAGGTGTACGTACACCTCAGCAATACGCTGAGTTTTCTGATAAATCTCTCTCTAATGAAGATAAGTAGATTTAGGTTAGAGTTATTATCACAAGTAAGATATATATATATATACATATATATAGTTATATATATATAGTTATATATATATATATATATATATATATATATATATATATAGTTATATATATATAGTTATATATATATATATAGTTATATATATATAGTTATATATATATATATAGTTATATATAGTTTTAAATCTATAAATCAACGTGTTTCTAAAACATATATATATATATATATATATATATATATATATATATATATATATATATATATATATATATATATATATATACTTCTATTAAATGTATAAATCTACTTATTGTTAACTATATCAACACATTTATATATATATATATATATATATATATATATATATATATATACATAAATAAATAAATAAATAAATAAATATAGCTTTAGATTTGTATTTCTCTGACTCCATCTTTCTGAACGATATAAACAGAGAATTGTGTTTGTGAAATAATAAATCGTTGTTTTAATTCCTGTATACATTTATTTAATATATTAATTGCTTCTTCCTGCTCCATATTCTCTTTATAATATTTATCTAGAAGCCCTTCTACAAAATAACCTGCGTAACCATGAGCCCCCTTCTTAACAGAAACACAACTACCTAAGTAGTCGCACCAATATAACTTAGGGCCGTCCTGGAAGCAGCACCAGCAGCAGCAGCAGCAGCAGAGGAGGAGGAGGAGGAGGAGAAGCAGCAGCAGCAGCAGCAGCAGTAAGAGCAGCAGCAGCAGCAGCAGTAACAGCAGCAGCAGCAGAGGAGGAGGAGGAGTAGAAGCAGCAGCAGCAGCAGAGGGGGAGGAGGAGTAGAAGCAGCAGCAGCAGTAGCAGCAGTAACAGCAGCAGCAGCAGAGGAGGAGGAGTAGAAGCAGCAGCAGCAGCAGCAGTAACAGCAGCAGCAGCAGTAACAGCAGCAGCAGCAGCAACAGCAGCAGAGGAGGAGGGGTAGAAGCAGCAGCAGCAGCAGCAGTAACAGCAGCAGCAGTAACAGCAGCAGCAGCATCAGCAGCAACAGAAGCAGCAGCAGCAGAGGAGAAGTAGAAGCAGCAGCAGCAGCAACAGCAGCAGCAGCAGCAGCAGCAACAGCAGCAGCAGCAGCAACAGCAGCAAGTAAGTGTTGTATATAATAAATATATTTAATTGTTTAGATGTATTCGTAATAAATAAAATATAAAAATAAAATAAAAATAAAATATAAGAAACAAACAGATAAGAATATAAAATTAAATTAAATATAACAGAAAACGAAAACAAATAAATAAATAAATAAATAAATAAATAAATAAATATATATAATTAAATATATATAATTAATTAAATATAATTAAACAATAAACTCATTAAATATAATTAAATAAATATAACTAAATAAATATAATTAAATAAAGATAATTAAATAAATAAATAAAATTAAAATAAACAAATAAATATTACAGAGTCTACACCAGCCATCAAAAAACTAACTGCATAAGGAGAAGTATATCTATCTATCTATCTATCTATCTATACATATATATATATATATATATAATATAAATCTATATACAGATATAGATATAGATATAGATATAGATATAGATATAGATATAGATATAGATATATAGATATAGATATAGATATAGATATAGATATAGATATAGATATAGATATAGATATAGATATAGATATAGATATAGATATACAGATATAGATACAGATATAGATGTAGATATATAGATATATAGATATATACAAGTATAAATCTAAATATAACAATAAATATACATATAAATATAACAACAAACATAAATACAAATATAAATATAAATATATATATATATATATATATATATATATATATATATATATATATATAACACCCTCAAGATATCTAAGACCACAGAACTAAAAAGAGAATATCATCTGTGCATCAACCGTGATTAAATAAATATAAATAAAATATAAATTAATTTAAATTAAATTAATTAAATATATTAATAACTTACGGTGTCTATACCCCCGATAAGAAGATTAACTGCGTACGGAGAACTCCGTAAAAATCGTGCAAGTTGCTGTCGACAGAAATGGGCTGAGGCGCTGGTTGATAGAGTTATACTTGTTCTGTAAACATATATATTTAATTAATTAATTAATTAATTAATTAATTAATTAATTAATTAAATTTATTACTAATTAATTAGTTTATTTATTTATTTATCTATCGATCTATCTATCTATCTATCTATTTATTATGTTAGATAATAGTTATACTTGTTCTGTAAACATATATATTTAATTAATTAATTAATTAATTAATTAAATTTATTACTAATTAATTAGTTTATTTATTTATCTATCTATCTATCTATCTATCTATCTATCTATCTATCTATTTATTATGTTAGACAATAGTTATACTAGTTCTGTAAACAAATATATTTAGTTAATTAATTAATTAATTAATTAATTAATTAATTAATTAATTAATTAATTAATTAATTATTTTTATTACTAGTTAATTAGTTTATCTATTTATTTAATTAGATGTCTATCGATCTATCTATCTATCTATTTATTATGTTAGATAATACAGTTGTACTAGTTCTGGAAACAAGTGCAATTAATTAATTAATTAATTAATTAATTAATTAATTTTACTATTAATTAATTAGTTTATTTATTTATTTATTTTATTTATTTATTTATCTATCTATCGATCTATCTATCAATTATGTTAGTTGATAGAGTTATACTAATTCTGTAAACAAATATATTTATTTATTTTATTTATTATTATTATATTTATTATATATTTATATATATATATTATTATTTATATATAAATATTATATTATTTATATAATAGATATTTATTTATCTAACAAATTAATTAATTAATTTTATTATTACTTAATTTATTTATTTATTTACTGCAACTTCTATGAAAATAAATAAATAAATAAATACAACAAAATAAATAAAATAAAATAAAATAAAATAAAATATACAAACAGATAAACAAATACACTAATATAAATAAATAAAATATAATAAAATATAATAAAATAAACAAATAAATAAATAAAATTAAATAATATAATATAAATATCTAAGTTTATAAATATATTTATCTGTATACACTCTCCAAACTGTTGTCTATCTTCTCTTTGTATGAAACTAAATAAAAACCTAAAATTAAAATAAATAAAATAAAATAAACTACTACACTAAAACAGTTAAATAAAATAAATAAATAAATAAAATAAATAAAATGAAATAAAATATTATATATATATATATATATATATATATATATATATATATATATATATATATATATATATATATATGTATATTTTTTTGTATGAATTCTCCAAATTGTTGTCTATCTACTCCAAACAACTACACTAAAACAATTAAATAAAATAAAATAAAATAAATAAAATAAAATAAATAAAATAAATAAAATAAAATAAATAAAATAAATAAAATAAATATACCTGAGTTTATAAAGATGTATATTTTTTTGTATGAATTCTCCAAATTGTTGTCTATCTACTACAACTACACTAAAACAGTTAAATAAAATAAATAAAATAAATAAAATAAAATAAAATAAATAAAATAAATAAAATAAATAAAATAAATATACCTGAGTTTATAAAGATGTATATTTTTTTGTATGAATTCTCCAAATTGTTGTCTATCTGCGATTTCTCCTCCTAATCCCAAAATTTTATTATTATCTACAATTAATATTTTTTTTTCGTCTTTTTTTAATTTTATTATTGAGGAAGACACACCTCTGTCTGCTGCAATTAAAACAAAGTCTTTACCTTGAAGACCTATTAAGCTATCCATCTTCTGCTGCTGCTGCTGCTGTTGCTGCTGTTGCTGCTGCTGTTGATGCTGTTGCTGCTGTTGCTGTTGCTGCTGGTGTTGGTGTTGCTGGTGTTGCTGTTGCTGTTGCTGCTGGTGTTGCTGTTGCTGCTGGTGTTGCTGCTGTTGCTGCTGGTGTTGCTGTTGCTGTTGCTGTTGTTGTTGCTGCTGGTGTTGCTGGTGTTGTTGCTGTTGCTGTTGCTGCTGGTGCTGCTGGTGTTGCTGGTGTTGTTGCTGTTGCTGCTGTTGTTGTTGCTGCTGTTGGTGGTGTTGGTGTTGGTGGTGTTGCTGATGTTGTTGTTGTTGCTGTTGCTGCTGCTGTTGCTGCTGCAGCTGCTGTTGCTGTTGTAGCTGTTGTTGCTGTTGTAGCTGCTGCAGCTGTTGCCGGTGTAGCAGCAATGTAGGATATGATATATAAACCCTAATAAAAACTAAAATGAAAGTAAAGAAGTCCTAAAATTAAATAAATATTGAATCAAATAATTTTCTAGCTGCCTATACACCCCAATACCCACCAACTAAAACAACAAGAGAGAGTATGTGATAGAAGTGCAAGTATGTGTTATTTTTGTATTTTCTACAATATAATATATATTATTTTAAAAAATAAATACTATTTTATCATAATTTAGAACAATATCTAACATCATAAACATAAACATAACACAACATACACCTGCTGCAGCTACCGCGAAAGAGTAGTAACGTTTGCATGCCTGCTTGGGGTGTCTATACACCTCAAATCCAACAAAATAAATATTTTATTTATTTATTTTTATTGTTTTTATATTTAAATTTAAATTAATTTTAATATATTTATTCTATTTTATCTTTTATTGGAGGTTTAGGATATATTATTAAACCCTCATATACATACATACATATATATATAACAATCACACACATGCACACACCTACTACTTACTTACAAATAATTTTAGTGTTTGACTTCAAAACAAATACTAATATATTTAGATATACAAATATACATATTTATTTATTTATTTGTATATATATATATGTATGTATAGGTGTGTGTGTGTGTGTGTGTGTGTACATATATATATATATATATATATATATATATATATATATATATATATATATATATATATATATATATATATATATATTTGTATATATATATATATATATATATACAGAATATATACAGAGAGAGAGAGAAACAGAATAATACAAACAATAAATATACTTGGAGGCCTCCGACTATAAAATTAATTTTATAACTCGATGAATATAAACAAAGAAAATAAAACAAATGCAGACAACACCAACAAGAACAGCAGCAGCAGCAACACCAGCAACAGCAGCAGCAGCAGCAGCAACAGCAGCAACAACAGCAATAATATAATATAATAATAATAATAATAATAATAATAATAATGTTTATAGTAGTATTAAGAGTTGAGATTATAAAAACAGAAAATACAGAAGCAACAACAACAGCAGGAAGATAAAATAAAATACAAATAATAAAATAATAATAATAAAACTAAAATATTATATTATATTTATTATTATTATAATAAATAACTATATGTTATATTTATTATTATTATTATAAATAATAATATATTATATTTATTATTATTATTATAAATAATTATATATAATCTACTTTTATTTATTTTTGATATTTTACTTTTTAATTTTTATTTTATTATTTAATAACAAAGAAAAAAACAAAAATACAAAAATAATTAAAAATAAAAATATAAAAACAAACAATCTGGTTCTTCTGTAATTTAATCTACTTAATTTATTTAATTTATTTAATTTATTTAATATATTTAATTTATTTAATTTATTTAATTTATTTAATTTATTTATTTGATTTCCTTAATTTATTTAATCTATTTAATTTATTTAACTTATTCAACTTAGTTAATTTAGTTTAATTTAGTTTAATTTAGTTTAATTTAATTTAATTTAATTTAATTTAATTTAATTTAATTTAATTGAACTTAATTTAATTTATTTAATTTGATTTAATTTAATTATGTTATTTGGTTTATTTAACTAATTTAATTTATATAATATTTTATTTAAGTTTTGTTTATTTAATTTAAATTATATTATTTAAATTTTATTATTTAATTTAAATTATATTTATTTAATTTAATTAATTAACTTAATTTAATTAATTAATTTAATTTGTTTATTTGTGTTTTGTTGTTTTGTACTTATTTGTAATTAAGTCGACGAGTTTGGTATATCAAATTAAATTGAATTAAATTAAATTAAATTAAATTAAATTGAATTAAATTAAATTAAATTAAATTAAATTAAATTAAACTAATTAAACAAATTACATACATTAGACAAATTAAATAAATTAAAGAAATAAACTAAGACAATCAAATAAAACAAATAAATAAATTTAATTAATTAAATTAAGTTTAAATAATTAATTCAAATTAAAATAATTAGAGCAAATTAATTTAAAAAATATTTAAATTAAATTAAATTAAATTAAATTAAATAAATTAAATAAATTAAATAAATTAACTTAATTAAATTAAATTAATTAAACTAATTTAATTGAATCAATTAAATTAAATTAATTAAAATTAAATAAATTAAATTAGATAAATCAAGTAATTTATTATTTATTATATTTTATTATGGTTAGCTTAATTCGTATAATGTTTGTATTTGTTATATTTATTATCTTTTACATAATTTAATTAATTAAATTAATTAAATTAATTAATTTAATTTAATTTAATTAATTTAATTAATTTAATATAATATAATATAATTAATTAAATTATATTACATTAAATTAAACAAACAATTAGTAAGTAAGAATGTAATTTATATATTTATATTTTTTGTTT
>OY986947.1:6144227-6149227 GCA_963920595.1 Eimeria praecox | reverse complement strand
TTTAAAAGAAACAATAATATACAAAAACAAAACAAGATAAATACAAATATATATATATATATATATATATATATATATATATATATATATATATATATATATATATATATATATATATAAAGACAAATAAACTAGGAAGACAATACAAATAAAATAGAGAGATATTAAAACAAATACAAACACAATACAAATAAAATACAAAGACATAAAAATAAAATAAAGACAAATAAAAATGAAAATAAAACAAAGACATCAAAATAAAATTAAAACAAATACAAATAAAAATAAAATAAAAACAAAGACAAATGAAAATAAAATAAAAATAAAATAAAAATAAACAAAGACAAAGACATTAAATAAAATACACAAAAATAAAGCAAATACAAAGAAATCAAAAACAAAACAAATAAAACTAAAATAAAAAAAAATAAAAATAAAAAAACAAAGACAAAGACAAATAAATAAAAACAAATACGAAAAAAACAAAAATAAAATAAAATAAAAATAAAAGTACAAATAAAAGAAAGAATAAGACAAATGAGGAGAAACAAATAGAAATAGAATAAAATAAAAATAAAATAAAATAAAAATAAAATAAAATAAAAATAAAAATAAAAATAAAACAAAGACAGAGATAAATATTTAACCTGCGTGCGACTTCTGATTCTGAAAGATCCAAGAATTTTGTCTTCTCCATATTTTTGTAAACTTAGATTAGCTAACGCGTCTTCTCCTAATAAATAAATAAATAAATAAATAAATAAATAAATAAATTAATTAATTAATTAATTAATTTGTTTGTTTGTTTGTTTGTTTATGTTGGTTGTTGTCTTAGCTTGTTGCTGTTTTGTTTGTAGATATATTTATTTATTTTTTATATATTTTTTAGATATGTTTGTCATAGATATTCTATATACTTTTATATATATTATATATTATTTATATCTATTATATTTATGTATTATATATAATATAATATATATAATATATATATTATATATTATATATTATATATTATATATTATATATTATATATTATATATTATATATTATATATTATATATTATATATTATATATTATATATTATATATTATATATTATATATTATATATTATATATTATATATTATATATTATATATTATATATTATATATTATATATTATATATTATATATTATATATTATATATTATATATTATGTATTATATATTATATATTATATATTATATATTATATTAATATCTTAATATATCATATATCTTATATATTATATATTGCATATTATATATTATATATTATATTCTCTCTCTCTCTCTGTCTCTCTCTCTCTCTCTCTTTCTGTCTCTCTCTCTCTCTCTCTCTCTCTCGCTCGCTCTCTCTCCCTATATATATATATATATATATATATATATATATATATATATATATATATATATCTATATATATATCTTACCAAATACAGATCTCGAGTATAGATTAACAGAGAAGACACAACACTCTTCAGCTAGCAGCAGCAGCTCAGGTATTTGCTGCAGGGATTGCTGCTGCTGCTGCTGCTGCAGTTCTTCAGGGCTGCTGCTGTCTTCTGCTGCTGCTGCTGCTGCTGCTGCTGCTGCTGTGTCTCCTGCTGCAGCAGCAGCAGCACCAGATCTTACTCCTACTATCCCCATCTTCGTTGCTTTCATCAACAAATCTAAAAATGTAGGAATATCTCTGAAAAATAAAAAATATTATAATTATTATATTTATGTATATTAAATATATATTATAGTATGATTAAATTTATTATAAAATAAAATATATTAAGTAATTAATTAATTAATTAATTAGATATTTAATTAATTAATTAATTAATTAGATAATTAATCAATTAGATAATTTATATATATATATATATATATATATATATATATATATATATATATATATATATATATATATATTAATTTATTTACTAATTTATATTAACTATGAATTAGTAATTGAAAGATAAAACATATTTAAATTAATTATTAAAATATATATAATAATGTATTACTTCTATTACATAGAAAGAACATATATTAAAAATAATTAAATAAATTAAAATATATTAAATTAATTAAATTAAATACAATTAAATTAAATTAAACTAATTAAATTAAAATTAATTTTAATTTAATTTTAATTTAATTAGTTTAATTTAATTTAATTGTATTTACTAACTAATTTAATTTAATTTTAATTTAATTAGTTAAATTAATTTAATTTAATTTAATTTAATTTAATTTAATTTAATTTAATTTAATTTAACTAATTAAATTAAAATTAAATTAAATTAAATTAATTAAATTAAATTAAATTAAATTAAAACTTACAAATTACATAGATTAATAGGATAATAATTGTATAAATAAACACAGTAAGAACACAAAATAAAAAACAAATAAAACAAAATAAATAAATAAATTAAATTAAGTACAATTAAACTAAATCAAATACAGATAAAATAAATTAAATTAAATTAAATTAAATTAAATTAAATTAATTAAAACTTACATATTAGATACTTGAATAAAAAATAAGTTTATTTAAATAATTTTATAAATAAACACAATAAGAAAACAAAATAAAAAACAAATAAAACAAACTAAACAATTAAATTAAATACAACTAAATACAATTAAATTAAATTAAATTAAATTAAATTAAATTAAATTAAATAAAATACAATTAAATTAAAACATACATATTAGATACTTGAATAAGTAGTTTATTCTCCCATTCAAATTCGCTCCATCTTCTTCTAAAATTTTGTAGATTAATAAAAGCAGGATAAATAAAAGGAAGCATATCTACAGCCAACTCAGCTAGTATTATATATCTTCTGCTGCTGCTGCTGCTGCTGCTGCTGCTGCTGCTGCTGCTGCTGCTGGTGCTGGTGATGATGCTGCTGCTGTTGCTGTTGTTATTGATGTTGCTGTTGCAGATATTGCTGCTGTTATTGATATTATTCATAGATCGAACACCACCAACACCAACACCAACACCACCAATGCTGCTGCTGCTGCTGCTGCTGCTGCTGCTGCTGCTGCTGCTGCTGCTGCTGCCTCTGCTGCTGCTTTCAAATGATAGAACACCAAACAATACTGCTCCCTCAGCAGATTGTAGTTTTAAAGAACAACAACAACTAACTTCAGCAAAAGGCTCGAGGGTTAGAGGCGGAGGAATCTCAACTATACGAACACATCCTGTTAAATCATATACAAATAAATAAATAAATAAATAAATAAATAAATAGTTTAATTAATTAGTTAGTTAATTAATTAGTTTAATTATTTAATTAATTAATTAATTAGTTAGTTAGTTAATTAGTTAAATCATTAGTTTAATTAATTAGTTATATATATATATATATATACATACCTTGTGAAGACAGTTCTATTTGTACGTTAAATAGAGTTTCTCTTGTTCTGTTAATTAATTTTAATTCTAATAATAAATCAAATTGATTGACGCGGACAAACGCCTCCACATACACCTCGTCCTGCAGCAGCAGCAGCAGCAGCAGCAGCAGCAAAGGTGATAAATGAAGAAAATACAAGTCAAATAAATAAATTAATTAAACAACAAGAATAATAAATAAATAAATAAAAATAAAAATACAAAGACAAATAAATAAATACAAACACAAATAAAATAAATAATAAATAATAAATAATAAATAATAAATAATAAATAATAAATAATAAATAATAAATAATAAGCAATAAATAATAAACAATAAGCAATAAATAACAAACAATAAATAATAAACAATAAATAATAAACAATAAACAATAAACACTAAATAATAAATAATAAACAATAAATAATAAACAATAAACAATAAACACTAAATAATAAACACTAAATAATAAATAATAAATAATAAATAATAAATAAATAATAAATAATAAATAAATAACAAATAATAAATAAAAAATAGATAAATAAATAAAAAATAAATAAAAAATAAATAAATATATACCCCTGATCCAGTGAGTTGTTTAGCAGTAGCTAATCTTTTATTAAATAGTAAAATCTCCTTGAATGGTAGTTTGTCTCCTACAGCAACAGCAAGATCTGGTTGATAGCTATAAACCTGTTGCTGCTGCTGCTGCTGCTGCTGCTGCTGCTGCTGCTGCTGCTGCTGCTGCGGTTGTTGCTGCTGCCATTCATCATCATCTTCTTCTTCTTCATTATAAAACATATCCTCATCAAATTCTCTCTTCTCTTTTGCTGTCTCCCCCGGCCCCACAGGAAGCAGCAAACGAAAGGGAATACAACTGTCTATAGCCTAGCACCAGCAGCAGCAGCAGCAGCAACAGCAGCAGTAGCAGCAGCAGTAGCAGCAGCAGCAGTGGCAGCAACAGCAGTAGCAGCAGCAGTAGCAGCAACAGCAGTAGCAGCAGTAGCAGCAGCAGTAGCAGCAGCAGCAGTAGTAGCAGCAGCAGGAGCAGCAGCAGCAGCAGCAGTAGCAGCAGTAGCAGCAGCAGTAGCAGCAGCAGCAGTAGCAGCAGCAGTAGCGAGAGGAGGACGGAGAGTTAACAGTTATGTATAAAAAAGCAGCAACTTTGCATGTAAACCCTAAACCCTAAACCCTAAACCCTAAACCCTAACCCCTAAACCCCCTAAACCCTAAACCCTAAACCCCCTAAACCCTAAACCGTAAACCCTAAACCCTAACTCCCTCACACCCTAAACCCTAACTCCCCTAAACCCTAACTCCCCTAAACCCTAACTCCCCTAAACCCTAAACCCTAAACCCTACTTGATAGGGTTTAACATCCGCAGTTTTTGTTTGATTTTCTACTTCATATTTTTGTAGTTCTGCTACTTTTGTCTTTCCGCTATCAAACCAAAGTAAACACCGTTGCAGCTCTTCTTGCTTCTTAGGACCCCCCTGCAGCAGCAGCAGCAGCAGCAGTAATATAAGAGTATGAGGAGGAGAAGCAGCAGCAGCAGCAGTAATATAAGA
>OY986947.1:6136727-6139227 GCA_963920595.1 Eimeria praecox | reverse complement strand
AATAAAACAAAACAAAATAAACAAAATAAAATAAAATAAAATAAACAAAATAAAATAAAATAAAATAAAATAAAATAAAATAGAAATAGATAGAAGACGAACTTAGGGTGGTGTATATCAGCAAGGCTTTCGTTAATTTTATTAAGTATAAAATATCTTTGTTTTTTATTTTTTAAATTAAATAAAGCTGAAGAGAGACAATTAGCTGAAGCTGTACATACACCCGAAGATGAATCTGTTAATAAATTTATTAATAACATGCAATTACTCTCTAACGCGCCTTCGTCTAATAAACAACAATGAGTCTGTACGTATACACACAACAAATAATTAATTAATTAATTAATTAATTAATTAATTAATTAATTAGTTAAATATTTATTTAATTATTTTGTATAATTAAATAATTAATTAATTAATTAATTAAATACTTAAATAATTAATTAGTTAGTTAATTAATTAATTAATTGGTTTAATTAATTAATTAATTAATTAGTTTAATTAACTAACTAATTAATTTAATTAATTAATTTAATTAATTAATTAATTAATTGAAGTAATTAGCTAAGTAAGTAATTAATTTGTGAATTAATTTATTTATTTATTAATTTAATTACTATCAAGTTTACATTATATATATATATATATATATATATATATATATGTATATATATATATATATATATATATATGTATATATATATATATATATATATATATATATATATATATATATATATATATATATATATCTTACAAGTGCTTTAACAAGAAGGAGTCTGTAGCTGTTGTTGTCTCTTTCGATGCTGCTGCTGCTGTTTGTTGCTGTTGCTGCTGCTGCTGCTGCAGCAGCAGCAGCAGCAACCTTCTGTATTTCTCTCTTCAGCCAACCTGCTGCTTCTGCTGCTGTTGCTGCTCCTACTATTTGCTGCAGCAGCAGCAAAATCTTCTCGCGTACTTCGTATGAGCTACCATGTAAACCTGAAAATATATATAAAATATTTATTAAATTGTATATTTATTAATTAAATATTAATTAATTAATTATTTAATTAATAATATACACATTACATATTATATATATATATATATATATATATATATATATATATATATATATATATATATATAAAATTTAAATATACAACATATATTTATAGAGAAAGAAAGATAAAAATATCTACGTACTTTCACTCGAGTTAAAACAAGTATACTCTCACAGACATAAATATAAATATAAATATATACATACATATATATATATATATATATATATATATATATATATATATATATATATATATATAGAATTTACGAGATTGCTAGGGTTTAGGGTTTAGGGTTTAGGGTTTACTTCTGAGTAGATCAATAGCAAAATCGGCTAGTGTTTCTCTTGGTGTTATTTTAACACAATCATATATTCTATCCAGAATAATTAATCTTGCACTATGATTTGTTTGCTGCTGCAGCAGCAGCAGCAAGGAAGAGCATACAGCACGGATTCGCTGCTGCTGCTGCTGTTTTAGAGAATATTTTAATATACATGTTGCTGCTTCATACACAACAGCAGCACTACTTGAACGCAGCAAACAGACTGTTAGACGAAGCAAAGCAGCCTGCAGCAGCAGCAGCAGCAGCAGCAGCAGCAGCACATGCAGCAGCAGCACATGCAGCAGCAACATCATCAGCAGCAGCATCAACAGCAGCATCAACAGCAGCATCAACCGCAGCAGCAACAGCAGCATCAACAGCAGCAGCAACAGCAACAGCAGCAGCAACAGCAACCTCATCATCATCATCATCAGCAGCAGCAGCAACATCATCATCAACAGCAGCAACCTCATCAGCAGCAACAGCAGCAGCAGCAGCAACAGCAGCAGCAGCAGCAACAGCAGCAGCAGCAGCAGCAGCAGCATACTCTTGCATCTAGTTTCATTCTACATGTTTTTCTCAATAATTCTAAAACAGCTAATTGCATCGACTCTCCCAATCCCATGATTGCTGCTGCTGCTCCTCTCCCGCTTTGCTGCTGCTGCTGCTGCTGCTGCTGCTGTATATACAGCAAAGCTTTCTTTGTATCGAAGTGAAGCAGCAGCAAAAACGCCGCGCGACGCGTACTCGCATCTCCCTCCTATATACACAAACAGCAGCAGCAGCAGCAGCAATAGCAGCAACAATAGCAGCAGCAGCAATAGCAGCAAAATCGCAGCAGCAGCAATAGCAGCAACAATAGCAGCAGCAGCAATAGCAGCACCAATAGCAGCAGCAGCAGCAGCAATAGCAGCAACAATGAGAGCAGCAGCAGCAGCAACAGCAGCAACAATAGCAGCAACAAGAACAGCAGCAGCAGCAATAGCAGCAACAATAGCAACAGCAGCAGCAACAAGAGCAGCAACAGCAGCAACAATAGCAGCAAAATCGCAGCAGCAGCAGCAATAGCAGCAGCAGCAGCAGCAGCAATAGCAGCAACAGCAGCAATAGCCGCAACAATAGCAGCACC
>OY986947.1:6129227-6131727 GCA_963920595.1 Eimeria praecox | reverse complement strand
CTAGTAAACCCTAGTAAACCCTAGTAAACCCTAAACCCTAGATTCTAGAAAACCCTAGTAAACCCTAAACCCTAGAACATAAATAAAAAACAGACAATTGTATTACTTTACTTGAATTAGGCATATGAGAATCATCAATATAAACCCTAAACCCTAAACCCTAAACCCTAGTTATACCCTAGTTAAACCCTAGTTAAACCCTAGTTAGTTAAACCCTAGTTAAACCCTAGTTAGTTAAACCCTAGTTAAACCCTAGTTAGTTAATAGTTAAACCCTAGTTAAACCCTAGATAAACCCTAGTTAGTTAAACCCTAGTTAAACCCTAGTTAAACCCTAGTTAGTTAAACCCTAGTTAAACCCTAGTTAGTTAAACCCTAGTTCGTTAAACCCTAGTTAGTTAAACCCTAGTTAAACCCTAAACCCTATCAGTAAACAACTCGTATGAGAGAAGATAAGTTAACAGATAGAGAAACAGCAATTCTTCTTCAAACTCATACAACAACCCTAAACCCTAAACCCTAAACCCTAAACCCTAAACCCTAAACCCTAAACCCTAAACCCTAGTAGAGTATTAAACCCTAATTCTAAACAGTATTTGCTCAACCTAAAACCCTAAACCCTAAACCCTAAACCCTAAACCCCAGCACCCTCCTTCATACACTTCAAAACCGCAGACTCGCCTCTCCCTATCTCCCCCTCCCCCCCCCTAAACCCTAGCAAACCCTAGTAAACCCTAGTAAACCCTAGTAAACCCTAGTAAACCCTAGTAAACCCTAGTAAACCCTAGTAAGCCCTAGTAAACCCTAGTAAACCCTAGTAAACCCTAGTAAACCCTAGTAAACCCTAGTAAACCCTAGCAAACCCTAGTAAACCCTAATAAACCCTAGTAAACCCTAGTAAAGCCTAGAAAACCCTAGTAAACCCTAGTAAACCCTAGTAAACCCTAGTAAACCCTAGTAAACCCTAATAAACCCTAGTAAACCCTCGTAAACCCTAGTAAACCCTAGTAAACCCTAGTGAACTCTCCTAAACCCTAGTAAACCCTAGTAAACTCTCCTAAACCCTAGTAACCCCTAGTAAACCCTAGTAAACCCTCGTAAACCCTAGTAAACCCTAGTAAACCCTAATAAACCCTAATAAACCCTAGTAAACCCTCGTAAACCCTACCAGTAATGAGCTCCTGCATGCCTTCCGCCTTGAGGTTGTCGTCGGGGCTCTCTAACTTTTTCTGAATTGCTGCTGCTGTAGGTAACCCGCTCTTACCCTCAGCAATAAAGAGGGTACAGTTATTACTAAGCTCCATTGTATCTAGGGTTTAGGGTTTAGGGTTTAGGGTTTAGGGTTTAGGGGTTAGGGTTTAGGGTTTAGGGGGGTGTTATGATGTCTGTCGTCTGCGCTTCTAACTCTCAATACATAAGAAAATACATACATACAAAGATATAATGTGTCTAGACACTCCAATTATTGCTGCTGCTGCTGCTGCTGCTGCTGCTGCTGCAGCTGCTGCTGCTGCAGCTGCTACTGTCAAGGCCAGTAGTATGCTGCAGCAGCAACAAGAACAGAGAAGAGAGAAGCTGTAGATGTCTCCAATACAAAGAGAAAAACTTACATTAGGGTTTAGGGTTTAGGGTTTAGGGTTTAGGGTTTAGGGTTTGTATGCTGCAGCTGCTGCTGCTGCTGCTCCTGCCTGCTGCAGCAGCCCCGAGAAATGAGAGAGAGAGAAGATGAATAGATAAATATAAAATTAAATAATATATTTAATTTTATATTTATTTATTTTGTTTTTTATTTATTATTTAATTATTTTTAATATAACAAAAACACAATTTCGAAACCTCAGGTGTATACGCAACTCAGCAGCAGCAGCAGCAGCAGCAGCAGCAGCAGACAGCAGCAGCAGCAGCAGCAGCAGCAGCAGCAGCAAACTGCAGCAGCAATATCCCTTATGAATACTCTATAGTTAAACCTGCTGCAGCAGCAGCAGCAGCAACAGCTGAAGCTGCAGCAACACACCTAACAACAATAACAGAAGCAGCAGCAGCAGCAGCAGCAGCAGCAACAAGAGCAGCAGCAGCAGCAGCAGCAGCAGCAGCAGGAACAGTCAAAAATACAACAGCAGCAGCAACTGCTGCTGCTGCTGCTGCTGCTTAATTGTAGAAACAGGATTAAAGATATAACAACAGCAGCAAATATAATAAAATAAAATAAATTAAATAAATTAAATAAATAAATAAATAAATAAGGAGACAGACAGAGAGAGAGACAGAAGCATCTACGACTATCTAAACAAAAATAATAATTATATAATAAACGAAATACTTAATTAACAAACAGAGACACAATACAGCAGCAGCAGCAGCATCTGCTGCTGCTGCAAGTGCTGCTGCTGCTGCTGCTGCTGCAAGTTTTAAGACAGCGAGTTCAGCACTGAGAAAAGTATAGAAGGAGGTGCTGCAGCAGCAGCAGCAAGTGCAGCAGCAGCAAGTGCTGCTGCAGCAGC
>OY986947.1:6119227-6121727 GCA_963920595.1 Eimeria praecox | reverse complement strand
AAATAAAATAAACTAAATTAGAATATATTTGTATATTTGTGTAGATATTTATTTTCTGGAGGATTCGCCTCTTGACTTTGTTCGTCGCGATGTTGAAGGCGTATGTGTCTTGCTGCCTCGTCGCAGTTGTGTTTCTGATTTAATTAAGGCTTTATTGAGACAGCAGCAGCAGCAACAGCAGCTGCTGCAGCTGCAGCAGCAGCATCAGCAGCAGCAACAGCAGCAGCAGCAGCAGCAGCAGCAGCAGCAGCAACACGGAGAGAGTTTACAGCAACTTCTCATGTTCCTCATAAATAAACTTGCTGCTGATGCTGCAGCAGCAGCAGCAGCAGCAAATACAGACAGAGCAAATAGATTATTGGATTCTGCTACTTTCGTTTTAATTGCTTTGGCTGCTAGACCGACGACTCAAACAGCAGCAGCAGGAGCAGCAGCAGCAGCAGCTGCTGCTGCTGCTGCTGCTGCTGCTGCTGCAGGTTCCGGGGCAGCAGCAGCAAACCCTGCAGCAGCAGCAGCAGCAGCAGCAGCACCAGATATACCTTCTACTGCTGATATTGTTAGTTTCTATACAACACATCTAGCGAAGGAATTGAAGCAGCAGCAGCTGCTGCTGCAACAGCAGCAGCAGCAGCAGCAGCAGCAGCAGCAACACAGTCAAACACCGCCACTTGCTGCAGCAGCAGCACTCAAATTTCTCTCCTACTTTCGAAAGCGTCTCCCCCCTCAGTATGCGGGATTGCTGCTGCTGCTGCTGCTGTTGCTGCTGTTGCTGCTGCTGTTGCTGTTGGTGCTGCTGTTGCTGTTGGTGCTGTTGCTGTTGGTGCTGCTGTTGCTGTTGGTGCTGTTGCTGTTGGTGCCGCTGTTGCTGCTGCTGTTGGTGTTGCTGTTGGTGCTGCTGTTGCTGCAGCGGCTCACCAACGGTTTAATGTTGTTGCTGGTGCTGCTGCTGGTGTTGTTGCTGCTGCTGTTGCTGCTGCTGCTGCTGCTGTACTTACGAGTTTGTATATTTTGTGTCTGCTGCTGTTTTTAGATTTTCTCTCTTTCATTATTTTCTTCTTATCTCCTTCTCTCTGTCTCTCTCATTATATATATATATATATATATATATATATATATATATATATATATATATATATATATATATATATATATGTATATATATATATATATATATAATTTATTGCTACTGCTGCTGCTGTTCCTTCTCTAGCTGCTGCTGCTGCTGCTGTTGTTTGACTTCATATCTTTCTTCCTCTGCTGCTGCTGCTGCTGCTGCTGCTGTGTGTGTAGGTTGCTGCTTGAGGGTTTATCTGCTGCAGCATCGTTGCTGCTATCCCCTCAGATTTGTCTCCGTGCTTATGCTGCGTTTGCTGTTTCGAATCTAGCAGCAGCAGCAGCAGCAGCAGCAGCAGCAAATAAACAGGCGAACGAAGGTTTAGCTACGAATACGATTCTACTCAATGTAAAGTTGTTGCTGCTGTTGCTGTTGCTGCTGCTGCTGTTGCTGTTGCTGCTGCTGCTGGCGGTGGTGTTGCTGTAGCTGATGATGCTGTTGCTGCTGGTGCTGCTGCTGCTCTTGGTGGTGCTTTGCTGCTTGTGCTGCTGCTGCTCCTGTTGCTGCTGCTACTCTTGGGGATGAGAATGTTGCTGCTGCTGCTGCTCGGATTGCTGCTGCTGCTGTTGCTGCTGCTGCTGCTGCTGTTGTTGCTGCTGCTGCTCGTAGCAGCAGCATCAGGATAATTATCTCTCTGTGCTTTTGCGTGTTTTGAAGATATATTATTATTTTTCTTCTTCTGCTGCTGCTGCTCTTGCTGCTGCTGCTGCCGCTGTTGCTGCTGCTCTTGCTGCTGCTGCTGTTGCTGCTGCTGCTGCTGTTGCTGCTGCTGCTGTTGCTGCAGTGTCTGTCTTCTCTTCGTAGGTCTTTGGCTTTATATCCGAATCCTGAGAATGAGTTTATTCTAAAGGCTTTAGCGCGTGTGCTGCTGCTAGTAGGAGCAGCAGCAGCAGCAGCAGAATCGCAGCAGCTGCTGCAGCTGCTGCTGCAGCAAGTGAAAGCAGCAGCAGCACAACCTGGTAACCCTGTCTACTCTCATTATTTATTTGAGAGCCTTGCTGCTCTATGTAGAATTGCTGCACAGACTCCAGCAGCAGCAGCAGCAGCAGCAGCAGCAGCAGATCAGCAGCAGCAGCAGCAGCAGCAGCAGCAGCAGCAGCAGCAGCAGCAGCAGCTTGTTGAGAGTCAAGTTGTTCCTGTACTCTCAGTTCTTATTCAACAAGGACAACACGAATTTACTCCTTACTGCTTCCAGGCATGTTGCTGCTGCTGCTGCTGCTGCTGCTGCTGCTCTGGTTGCTGCTGCTGCTGCTGCTCTGAGTCCTGCTTCTGCTGCTGCTCTCAGTGCTGCTGCTGTTGATCTGGTTGCTGCTGCTGCTGCTGCTCTGATTTCTGTTGCTGCTGCGAATTCTGTTGGTGTTGCGCTATAAGCTGCTGCTGCTAGTC
>OY986947.1:6079227-6084227 GCA_963920595.1 Eimeria praecox | reverse complement strand
CAGCAGGATCAGCAGCAGGAGCAGCAGCAGCAGCAGCAGGAGGAGGAGAAGGAAGAGGAGGGGCCCCCATATTATCTGTTGGTTTAAGAGAATCATCATCAGGTATAGATTGTAAGAAGTATATATCTGTCATATCTGCGTCCCCCTTTAATACTGCTTGTAAACACTCTGCCCCTGTTGTATAATACTTCCACTGTACAGACACCTCACGCCCGTAATGCTCAGATATCTTAGCTGCTATATGACGAAGATAATCAGGAAAATAACCTAAACACATACAAAACCCTAAACCCTAAACCCTAAACCCTAAACCCTAAACCCTAAACCCTAAACCCTGAACCCTGAACCCTAAACCCTAAACCCTAAACCCTAAACCCTAAACCCTAAACCCTAGATAGTAGATAGTAGGCAATTAATGTATATAGATAATACACAATACATTAGACACACAAAGTCATATACAATATATATAAGCTACAAAAAACAAGATATAAAACCTAAACCCTAAACCCTAAACCCTAAACCCTAAACCCTAAACCCTCAAGAATAATAAACAATTAATCTTAAACCCTAACTAACAAACAAGAAACAGCAAACAATATACACGAAACAAAAAAAAAACAAGAGACAAGAAAGCTATAAGCAATAAACCCTAAACCCCCAAACCCTAAACCCTAAACCCCAAACCCTAAACCCCAAACCCTAAACCCCAAACCCTAAACCCCAAGCCCTAAACCCTAAACCCCCAAACCCTAAACCCCAAACCCCAAACCCTAAACCCCAAACCCTAAACCCTAAACCCTAAACCCTAACCCCTAAACCCTACCAACAGGCGGATCTTGTGAGTAGTCTGCTTCTTCTCCCCAATTAAAACCTCTAAATGCTCTATGTACTCCTTCTGGGTGTATAATATTATTATCTAATTGTCCGTATGAAGCTACAGTTAGTATATTATTATTTAAAACTTTAATTAATATATCTGAAGGATGAAGAGAAGATAATATAGGATAATATGTATCTGTATTATATATTAGAGGACATAGAAGAAGAGGAATGTAGGGAACATTCTTATAACGACTCATTAATACTGTGGGAATGAAGTGCTCCTCTGTAGATACATACATAGATATACACACACACAAACCCTAAACCCTAAACCCTAAACAATAAACAATAAACAATAAACAATAAACCCTAAACCCTAAACCCTAAACCCTAGACCCTAAACCCTAGACCCTAAACCCTAAGCAATAAACAATAAACTATAAACTATAAACTATAAACAATAAACAATAAACAATAAACTATAAACTATAAACTATAAACAATAAACCCTAAACCCTAAACCCTAAACCCTAAACCCTAAACCCTAAGCAATAAACAATAAGCAATTAACAATAAACAATAAACAATAAACAATAAACCCGAAATCATTAACACTAAACCCCCAAAACATTAAACTCTAAACCCTAAACCCTAAACCCTAAACACTAAACCCTAAACACTACACCCGAAACCCTAAGCCCTAGACACTAAACCCTAAGCCCTAAGCCCTTAACACTAAACCCTAAACACTAAACCCTAAACCCTAAACCCTAAACCCTAAAATCTAAGCTCTAAACACTAAAACTTAAACCCGAAACCCTAAACATTAAACCCGAAACCCTAGACCGGAAATCGTAAACCCTAAACCCTAAACCCTAAACCCTAGAACCTAAATGCTAAACCCTCAACCCCAGATCCGAGACCGTAAACCCTAAACCCTTAATAAACACAGATGTACCTACCCTAACCCTAAACCCTAAACCCTAAACCCTAAACCCTAGACCCTAAACCCTAAACCCTAAACCCTAAATATACGCTTATCCCTGAGCTGATCGTTACCCTTAACTGTAAACCTTCGAGGCTGCTGCTAAAGCTCATCGCTGCCCTAAACCCTAAACCCTAAACCCTAAACCCTAAACCCTCAAAGCTGCTGCTGAAGCTCATAGCTACCCTAGCTACCCTAAACCCTAAACCCCAAACCCTCTGGGCTACTACATGAGGGATAGACAACACAAGCCCTCAATAGCAGCTAAACCCTAAACCCTAAACCCTAAACCCTAAACCCTAAACCCTAGTCCTAACCGTGGATGCGCGCTATTGCTGCGTTTATTGCGTCTCTCAATCCCGTCGTACATGCCTCCGAAACCTCATCTTCTGCTGCTGCTGCTGCTGCTGCTTCTGTTGCTGCTGTTGCTGCTGTTGCTGCTGTTGTTGTTGTTGTTGTTGTTGTTGTTGTTGTTGTTGTTGTTGCTGGTGTGTCTACTGTCTTTGCTGCTGCTGCTGTTGCTGCTGCTGCTTCTGCTGCTGTCTTTGTAATTAGAACGTAAGAAAGAGAAAGAAGAAAGATAAGAGAGAAAGCCCTAAGGCCTCGAGCCCCATCGCCTGCAGCCAGCATCCTCCTTTAAGAAGACACAAACCCTAAACCCTAAACCCTAAACCCTAAACCCTAAACCCTAAACCCTAAACCCTAGGAGACGCCCGCCGCCGCCGCCCTCACTTTGGGTGAGAGATATAATCTCAGATGTAGAAGAAGGTGGGGGGATATACAGAAGAAGATATTTTCTATTCTTCTCTATACTCTTAATGATCTATCTTTAATTCTATACAAATAGAAACAGAGACGAGCTTCCTTCTTCCTACATGAGGTGTATATACACCTCAAATTTATTAAGAACAGCCTTCTGTTTAGCTTCTGCCTCGATGTCAATCTTAAGATATATTCTGCTGTATAATGAAGAAGATAAACCTGAATGCACTTGTTGTGTTTTATTTACAGGGCTTGTCTGTCTTCTATTACAACCATTAACACAAAAGGCCCTTCCTTATTGCTGTTGTTGCTGCTGTTGCTGCTGCTGCTGCTGCTGCTGCTGCTGCTGCTGCTGCTGCTGCTGCTGCTGCTGCTGCTTGCTGGGGGCTGCTGCTGCTCTGCTGCAGTTTATGATCGTGCAATAAAAATAAAAATAACGCGAAATAGACATATTATAGGGGGGATTTAAACCCTTTCTAGTATTAAATTAATAATTAATCTTTATTTTATGGTTTTATTCAAGAATATAATACAAGATAGCACACGCTCTCTACACCCCTGCTCGCACTGTATGTACACTATGCTCGATTTGACGGTCGCTGGTTGCCTGAAACAAGTAGATGCTCTTATATGAGAGAAGACATTATTATAAATATTAAATTATATATATTTATTTAAATAAATACAAATAAAATTAAATAAAAAAGAAAATAATATAAATTTAAATTAGATTCCTCCTCTTCTCTCGATTCTACACAGGTCACCACAGTTTATGGTGTGGGGGGGGATATATTTCGTGCTCTTTTACGCTTCATCTTCTTTTATTTTTATTTTATTTATTTAAATAAATATAAATATGCATTTACATCATTTAAATAATCAGAAGAAGGGAAGAAGGCTTAACAGACATACCTATATACGGAGCCTAGATCCCTCTTTATCTGTCTCACATTCATAACAGATTATATATACATATATATATATATATATATATATATATATATATATATATATATATATATATATATATATATATATATATACATAAGATAAGAACGAGATTGCTAGCTACTAGAGGCATAAGCTTATATCTGAGCGTCAGCTACATCTTAAGAGCATGTATTAAAAGGGGGATTGATTGTTTTCTTGTATGTGGGGTTGTCTTGCTGCAGCTGTGCTGCTGCAGCAACATAACACCTGCATATAATGAACAGGATCGATATCCCCTCTGCATGCATGTGGGGCTGTTCCCTTGCAACTCCTAAAATATCTGGATACAACAGATGTTGTTAATTAGTTTAGAGAGAAACAGTTTGAATCAACCTGTAACATCTATCCTCGATGGTTGTGAGCAACCTACGATGTTGGGGTTAAATCCTCAAAAAAAAAATAGTTTGAGAGAGATAGCTAACTTCCCCCTCCATACAATTATCTTCGATCAATGTCTGAGTATAAGGAGGAACTTTCATTTCATCAGATACGAATCTCGCTCATAATCGATGTGTTATACACTTATCCCCAATATAGCAAGGGAACAAGTCTATGATAGAATTAAGAAACATTATATATACACTTTAATAATATGTTCTCCTCTAATAAAAACTATTATTCAAGTGTATGATTGTTTTCTGATCCATACACTATAATAATACTTTCTCCTCTAATAAAAACTATTATTCAAGTGTATGATTGTTTCCTCATACCTACACTATAATAATATGTTCTCCTCTAATAAAAACTATTATTCAAGTGTATATACCACAGCATCTCTCATCTCATGTAATATTATCTGTATCGTCTACAGTAGACAGTAGAATGAATGGAGGGAATATCATCGGGAGAAAATAGCAAGTAGGCTCTAAAACACTGCAAAGACACAAATATTTGGGGACACACAACAAAGGATTTTATATTATACGATATGATATTACGATATTACCTCAAGTTTTAGATAAAATATTTCTTCTTCATAATATCTAAAAAATAGCAGAATTGTGCACAGCTGAAGGAAGAAGTATTTAATATAATCAATAGAAAGATATCTTCAGCGTCTCAATCATTCGCTGCAGGAAGGAGACACGGCATCGAATGCCGGCTGAGGGCTGTTCCCTCCCTGTTAGGAAAGCAGGCAACTAGTCCGAGTTGCAGGAGCATGATGTGGGGGCAAGAACCTATAGAGCTATAGCAACAGCTGATATTACAGAAGCAACACTGACGGCCATGTAAATCTTGAATGATTGTTTACAGTGTTATATTATACTTCCATATATATATATATATATATATATATATATATATATATATATATATATATATATGGAAGTATAATATAACACTGTAAACAATCATTCAATATATATATATATATATATATATATATATATATATATATATATATATATATATATATATATATGGATGTGCTGCT
>OY986947.1:6039227-6076727 GCA_963920595.1 Eimeria praecox | reverse complement strand
ATTTGTGTGTTTACTGCAGTTAACACAGCTGGCAAGTCTTAGAATGTAATTAACAAACATATACCTTGTGATATATTAATAACACAGATTTGTGTGTGTACTGCAGTTAACACAGCTGGCACGTCTTAGCATTTAATTAACAAACATATACCTTGTGATATTAATAACACAGATTTGTGTGTGTACTGCAGTTCACACAGCTGGTATGTCTTAGAATTTAATTAACAAACATATACCTTGTGATATATTAATAACACAGATTTGTGTGTGTACTGCAGTTAACACAGCTGGCATGTCTGAGACTGTCTGTATCATCATTATTCACATCATCAAACATCTTTAGGGTTTCCTTCATCTTCCTTGAGAGGCCTTGATAAGGATCAAATGTAGCAACGAGCTGTTAGGAGGCTTGTCTGTAGAAACCTGCAAAGGGGGCCTTTCTACTGTTTTTCTTCTATCTTCCATCCTCCATGGACTGCTCCTTATTCATATAATGACAAGCAAGCATATCCCCAAACAACAATATAGAGTGTTTATTGGCTTCGTCCTAGAAGATGTAATTTACTAACATAGAAGGCAGAATAAAACGCAATAACTGTTCCAACAAACAGGCCTGTTAGTACATCTGTTGGATGATGAAAGAAATCCATTACACGGGAAAGAGCAATAAATAAACAGAGAATAAGGAGAACTGCTTGAATAAAAGGACGCATAGCAGTTGCTGTATCCCACATCCATTTAGCCTTGCTGCTGTTTGTCTGTCTCTGTCTCAAAGAAGGTATAAAAGATGTATAATTCAATGTTGTAAGGCGGTACTGAAGATATATGAGGGTGTAGACCATAGCACAGCTAGAATTGCTGCTATGAGCGGAGAAGAAACTGAGACGTGCTTCCTTAATAGCCTCCAGATCAGTCCCCCGGCATTCATACGAGTTAACATAGAGATCACCTGAGGTGTCTGTACACCGTAAGGAGTTCCAGTTGGGCTGGCAGACAGCAATAAAATGAGGCCTTAGTCTACCTATGCAGAGCTTAGCAACATTTGCAAGAGAAAAATTTAAAAGCAGCCCAAATGCGAATCCTCCTAACACGAGATATACATCAATTAACATTTTAGGAACAGAGCAGCACATCAACTGACATGATGTTAGACTGCTCCTATCAATAACAAGGGCCTGTAGAAGCTCTACTGCAGCAAATAGTATAATAGGAATCCCAATTACAATAACTGTCGCTAAGCCAGCAGGAACCGTCTCTGCCTTTAGAGGATATCGGATGCTTGTATCATTGCAAAAGAAACCTTTAACTGGAGGATCCGCTGTTATTCCCCATATAACAAAAGCCCCTAGACAGGCAGCACAGCAGAGATGTACACACAACCGGATTGTTAGATTCCCCGAGAAACCCAATCGAGAGCTATCATCATCCCATAGGGAGCGACGCCCAGATGCCCCTGGGGCTTCAACGCCCCCTACTGTCTCAAACTGCATTCTTTGAGATTCCCTTCATGCATGCATGCATGCATGCAATAATCAATTCCACTAGTTCAGCTGTAGCGACGTGAGTCCTCAAAAACAAAGTCGGCAGAGTCGATTGCTGAGAAGAAACAAGGGGCGGCAAGACCTCCAACAGTAGAATTACCTAATCCTTCCCTTGTGTTTATATTTAGCAAGCAGTAATAGCGATAAAAAAGAGAGGAGGATAACTCTCTCCCCTTAATAGCTAGCACCTGGGAGATTTAAAGCTTTTGTTGAGGCGTCGCTCTTGAAAGCAGCAATCTATTCAACTCCAAATCAGAAAAGGATTACCACTGTTTATGGTTGAAACTCAAAAAGATGAATGGAATGAATATACTCGTAAAATAGAACAACTAGTCTACGCTTTTGACTCCCCCCAAAGTGGCTCGGCAAATGTCTTCTCCGTATGAGAAGATGAAGGAACTTCGTAATTGACCTAATAATAATATGAAGGGTATATAACGGCGAGGAACACGAGAAGGTAAAGGAGCCAGGCCAGAACTGAATGCAAGGGCATTCGCTAGCTGTCGAGAACACAGCATCAAGGGTCCTCCGACTGAGCTGGCATAACTGGCTTTGAAATAAACTCTCCACAACCCCGCAAAAAGAAATAAGAAAGAATTTCAATGAAAGCCTTCTAACCTAGGAAGCATACAGTTCAGAAGAATGCCATATAGACCGTATTCGCGACCTGAGCGCATGCAGCCCCAAATGAGTGGAGGAATGCTTTTTTTTGCTTTATTTTATCGTAAGATCTCTCATTGAAACCTTCTTATTGACTCAGTTTTAATATTTTTAGCCTTTTAATACTGAAGGGGAAGGAAATAACCGGAAATGAAGCAGAGGAGAAGTGCTGCGGTGATCGGGACTGCAACTCGCGAGCAGCCACCGGGCTTTAACGGGGGGTTAGGAATCGAAATTTAAAACTTTATTGATTTAAATGGATCGACAGTTGTTTATTAACTTGAATTAAGCAATTACTTTGTCAGTTTACTCGAATTTATACCCAACTTACCATCGTTACATGTACCCGAAGCGATACATGATTACTTCAGCACCAAGCGCTTGCACTGTGGGATTCAACCAGCCTTCATCTCTATTTGTTCAGATTAGTAATGTTTCCATGCACAGTGAATTTGAATGAATGACAAGCTAAACACGAGGACGACAACATCCCAAAGTCCGAAACATCATATGCTGTGGGAGACGCGTCATTAGGACGCATGCAACAATCATGGTAGCTTTAGCCTCTTAACGTTAAACTGCAAGCGACAGAACGAAATATTCAACGCTAAAACCAATAAAAAAATCAATAAAGCAACTGAGGCACAAGGAAACACAGGCCAACCAATTACCTACACAGGAGTACGATGAGACGAGCAGCGAAGTACTGCCCTGCGAAAGCAGCTTAGCAAAGTGTATCTCCAACCAATGCAAACTTGTATAACATACAGATTTTATAAAAGATATAGTAACAGCAGAGGAAACATAAATTTAGACAGCAGCTGAAACTAGAAAGGATGGGCAAGCAGCCGATGCTCTTGAATAACTAATTGTAGACACAGCTTCACACAGTTTGTAAGCAAAACACGAAGCCATCACAATGTGCAATAAGAAGTACCTTTATACATATGTTTTCGTATTTGCACGTGGCGACGTAGAGTGGTATGACGTCCTGCAGATGTAGGGGGGCTAACCGTC
Organism: Eimeria praecox; assembly: GCA_963920595.1. NCBI lineage: Eukaryota > Apicomplexa > Conoidasida > Eucoccidiorida > Eimeriidae > Eimeria > Eimeria praecox. The sequence goes on along the minus strand of OY986947.1, from coordinate 6,073,509 downwards.
CATTTCTGCAATTATAATGAGCGTGCAGTCCCGTATAAATGTGTTTCACTGTATTGAAGGCCCCTGTGGTATCTCCTCCACCCACTCTCCCTTCAATATCAGCTTTCCCAAAGAAACGCTATTATGTACAATGGAAGCATTGAGCTACAACTGGCGACAACTGGAGAATCTCATGAGCTGGGTTTGAATTCATTCTTCTCTTACGCACTGTATCTGAGCCGCTACAGCAGACATTTGTCTTCCGATCAGCTATATTACTTTATATTAAACAGTGATATATATTAGACAATGTAATTATAATGGTATGTGTCCACATTTACGATTGGTAGATATGGGAACAAAGCGCATTCAAGCATTTCAACGAGGCATCAAGCTGAGACGAATGCAACATTCGTTCTGCTTGACACCAAAGGTTTTAAAACAAAATTAAGTAGGAAGAGCGAACCTTAGACCCAATAAATGTGGCCCGCCTGCCCACCGTCACTGCGACTGTGCAGTGCGTCGGCCAGAAAAACAAAATAATCCAACTTCTTTGCGTTTGGAATGTATACTTTCTCGTTTTACTTGTGAGTAAACGTGTTATTTGAAACACAAACTGCCATCGTGATGGTGAGTTGAAGTCGTCTTAGTCATTTTAGATGGAATACCATCTCCTTCGTGTGCTATGTTCTTCGTCTGTTTGATCTGCAATCAGTCAGCAACTGCTGCAGCCGGAAGCCAGCGAGTTGTTAACTGAACATTTGCCGGTCCATATAGGCCGGGAAGTGTGCATCTGCACATATGGATATATATATATATATATATATATATATATATATATATATATATATGTACGAAGTGAAATTCGTAGCTTATTTATATGCCGGTCAGCTATTTATAACGTGCATATGCCAATCAATGCATCCACGTTTCCGTATGTTTAGGGCTGAGAAACGAGCAGGTTGACTCCTTGCGGCAAGTAGGTGACGTTCTTTGATTTTCCTAGAGCCTCGGCGATTTCTTTGGCAGCGTCAAGGCGCCTAACTTCAATAAGGCCACCTCCGTGTTCCTTAATGGCATTTGAAATAAGAGAAGCAGCTTCTGCCTCTCCTTCTGCCCGCACGATTGCTGCCTTCTTCTCTTGCTCCGTCATCGCAACCACAAACTTTATTCGTTCACTCTCTTGCTGCGCCACTTGCTTTTCTTCTATCGCTCGAGAGAACTCCTTTCCATAGCTCAAATGCGTCTGCATGCATACACCACGCATTCGCATATGCAGATAGCCACGAGCTCACGAATGCACACTAACATGCATCCAGCGGACACGTCGAAGCACACACACACACACTGTGCATGCACCCACACACATGCACAAATGCCCATCACCTACATGCGTGCACACGAATTTCAAAGTATACGCTGCATGCGTTCGCTTGAAAATATGCAAAATTACACAGAAGAAACAACACACGTGCAACTATACAGAACTCAGGCCAAAGAACGCATGGGACCACTCAGTATATATTTGAGGTTAAATTAGTGTAAGCCTGTTTGTTGAGCACCACGCTACAGACTTTCTTTGAAAATACTTCCTAGGACCTATAGATAGCATGGTACATATGAAGAGGAACGCATGCTCCAGATAAAACGCCGTTTCAACAATCTTTTCTCAAATCCCAACATGGATATGTACATGAGTGTCGGGAAATTGTATACACGTGTGCATGCACACAACGTGTAGACAGTGTAGAAATATACAAACAAACATCCACATATAGGCCATACTCCTCCATACACTCTTGTAATACACACTTCCACATACAAGCTCATTAAGCAATGCATGCATTCGCATGCATGCAAACACCACAATAAGAAACGCGTATACACACAGATACACATGACAATATGCATACAAACGCGTATACCTCCCCCATTACCCACCCCTGCGCCAAAATAATGCAATAATACGTAAGTACATGAAGTAGTGCTAATGCTCATTCACACACAAATAGATTGATGATGATACAGATGCACATACAAGCACACAAAACACGATCGCATGCAATACCATACACGAGTAAAAGCTTATAAGCACACAACGAATATGCACGCGCACTCAACAACGCAGCATAGACTTGTACGCTTTCCCATGGTCATCCTAAGTACTAGAGCTAACGAAACTGCTCAAGAGATCGAGGAATACACACAGAAACGGGCAAGAAACGAAAGACATTAAAGAACATGCAAGCAAAGACAGATAAGGATATAGAGACACAGCCAGACAGGGAGGCAATAAGCACTAGAAAGGCACAGCTAGTACTATCCGTTGGGACACAACGTTGTACCCTCGTGCAACCAGGGTGTAATTTGCACGAAAAATGTCAGTTAAACGTTAACGCCGCATCTCTATAGAAAGCAAGAAATGCATGTGAAACTGGAAGGGGATACAGCGATTAGACCAAGAGCAACAAGAACAGAAAACCAAGGAACAGCTGCATCAGGGAGAGAGCAAAACGAGCTATAGAAGGCTACGATTGTCTATATTTATATCGTACAATGGCGACATCATCGAGTTCAATGTCGAAGTTCTTCGCCCTCTGTGTAATATGTTCTCGAATATCTTGTGACACACGATCTCTCTGTGTCAAAAGGCTCTCAGCATCATATCTAGCAACAACTGCCTTGAGGACTTCATTTCCAATGGAAGGTAATACCCTTTCTGCAAAATCTGGGCCTAAGGTTTGATGGAGCACAGGAAGGCGATTTTCGTTCGGTCGGTATAACAGACGAAGAGAAAGGGACACCATTTGCAGATCTCGCGTGCCTGTAGTCGTTGTTATTACTTTTGGCTGAGTCCGTATATCATATATGTGAGGCACTTGCAACCATGGAACAAAAAAATGTAAACCCTCTCCAACAGGTCGCTGAGACACACCCCCGAAACGGTTGAACATGATGCATCGTTGGCCTCCATCAACTGCACACAAACAACACACACATACAATACAATACAATACAATACAATACAATACAATACAATACAATACAATACAATACAATACAATACAATACAATACAATACAATACAATACAATACAATACAATACAATACAATACAATATACAATACAATACAATACAATACAATACAATACAATACAATACAATACAATACAATACAATACAATACAATACAATACAATACAATACAATACAATATACAATACAATACAATACAATACAATACAATACAATACAATAGAGCACAACACATACACACCAAAAACCAACAAAGACGAATGTGAGGCTTTCTCCCTTAAACATTTACTTGCTTTCAATACCCCCAAGGAGGGGGTATTAACACACAAGCATCCAAACAACTAGAGACGTAGATCTGCATGATTCGAATAAATACTACAGCTGAGAATGGCGCCAAAGTCTAGCTAGTCTGCACCCTCGCAACCACCGGGAAAAGTAGAAAAAACTTAACATCGACCACACAAAGACATTCAGTATGTCTATTTCTTGCTCCATGCATATTTCGTCTCGCGAAAAAATACAGTCAATACAAATCTAAACCCTCAATGTGCTTGTATATATATATATATATATATATATATATATATATATATATATATATATATATATATATATATTCCAGAAATTGTAGGAACGACGTATACAAATCATCATCACAATACTTGCACAAGACCAACTGTTTGAATTGCATGCTTTTGCAAACGACAGTATCAAATCGATTCATTTATATTTTCACGTCCCATCATCAACGTCTAGCGATTGCGCATATATTCCAACAGAGTTGCCTATAAATTGTCTGCTCTTATTTTCTCCACAAAAAGGTGATACAGATGTTGATGCTTCTGTATAGAAGATAATGCCTGCTAATGCTGGTGCTCCCGTTAGATATTCGCTATAGATTATCGGCTCATCAAGGGAAACAGCAGCCAAGCGACTTCAACTGCAGCATATGTTATGCGTAAATACACTAGAATGACGCGTATAGACATCAGCCTTAGAAGTCTTAACAATGTATGCATCCTAAGGGAAAACTTGAAGGCGTATTTGGCTATATAGTAGGCTATATCAGCAGCCTTCTAACCCGTATGAAGATGCTCAACATATGCAGCAAAGAACTGAGCAAACCGGTAACCCTCATTGAGGGTTATGGCCTAGGGCTCAGATTTTGTGATTTAGGGTTGAGGGTTTAAGAATAAAATAACGATTGCTTGCCTTACCATCATACAGACACGACTTCGCCACAACGCCCGAAACCCCAATGGCAACGCCGAGGCGGCCGATATTTGTAAGGAGCCGTTCGCTCATTCTTGGTTATTCTTCTGCAGCTTCTCTCAGAAAACACATTTAAAGGGAGAAAACGTTGTGGAGGGGATAAAGAAACGAAATATTCAATTGCTACTGACGCCGTGGGGAAGCCGCCGCATGCAAGGGAAGTCGAGCCCTACAGCAAGAAAATAGTGTTAACAGTGTAGAAAGGATCATTAACATCAGAAAACCCTCACAAATACACTGGATTGAAAACTTCGATGTTTCCTTTTCCGTCCGTTATATATATTACTAGTCAACTGTTAACCTAACACTCTTGGGTAAGGCAACGGAGCAACCCCGACTACGCACACAACCCTTATTATATTATGCACATTGGTTCTCTCCATTTTTTCTCACCTTCCCACAGTTTCATGGTGGATCTGTCTTGTCTCAAGCAAATAAGTTCATTTTCACCGATTAAGCAATAACCAAACAGACAGTTGGCTGCACATAAGGCTCCTGAAGGCCAAATGCAGCACGACCTGCGGTATGTTGTTACGCGTCTCTCCACTCGCTTGCAGGCTTACTGTGGTGGGTTAAGTTAAGCGCTTAACGACTGTATACAGTACAGTTCATAATGTTGGCTTATGTGCCAAAGGAAGGGACTGGTTGTGAGTGCAGACATGCCGGGCTACCAGCTACCTACCAGGTACACAGGCCCTTAGTCTGTAGAGCACAGGGAGGATAGATATTCGACTTGAGGCAAGCTTTTTTGGAGGAACTATTTCTCTAAGCGCTTGGCCTTATTGCATCTCGCGATGGCTCTACGCTAGTACTGGAAACTCTCGTTACACCAAGCAACCATTTGCAGCAAGTGAGTATTTGCAGCATGGCCTGTCTGATGCTGATACTCGTATCCACGTGCTCTTAAGCTGGCTGGGAAGGGCCAAACAAGCAAGGGTTTAAGAACGGTTTACAATACGATCTGCAGTATTTATGCATGCAGCAAAAGGGTTATTGTCTCCGCACACGTGGGGCTGCCTCGCAGCGCTAGCTGCACCGAGATGCGTTGCAGCTCTTGACTTTCTGGTCATTGCTCACACCACCCCAACTCTTGGGTATCTGTGCTTAAGTCGCCTGGAGGCTGGAGTTGAGATCAGCTGCTTTGGGGATACTATTTTGCAAAACTGTTTGTACCCTATCTCAGCTTGTGACGGCCCTCAGCTATAATAGCAGAGCTTTGCTGTACCTGGTATGGCGCATTTGAGACAGGTGCATGCATAGAACCTCGAGGGAATGGAAGCGCGTCTTGATAAATTGCATTGAGAAGGCGCTTGAACAAATAACTTGCGTATTATCCCAATGCCGCTGCCAGTCTTACAGTCCGCTTCTGCTCTTTCATAATGGAGTCTAACCAGGACGAGCTCTCGTGTGGGGAATTAACTAACAGCTGGACAACTCGTCCCATTGGAACAAGTGCAGTTTCTGCATTCCTTCCATTCAAGGATATCATTGCAGTAAAGACAATTCGTGATGAGTGCTTACACCCTTGCCTGTCTTCCAGATATGACGGGTGCCATGGCACATTGGCATTGGAAGCTTTCTTTGCTTCCCTAGAGTTATTCTTTCGTCTTCGAAATGCGCCCACATCCTCCTTGTCAGAAGGGGACTCATGACAATGATAGTTATATCTAGCGAAGGACACCACTTTCTGCAGTGCATTTAGAGTATGAAAGCCTTCAAGAAAGATTTATTTCTATGCTGGCAAGGGAACAGGCTAGGGCAGAACCGAGGAAACTTAAACAAGGAAAGCTTTCGATATTATATATATATATATAGGTATAGATATATAGATATAGATATATAGATACAGATATAGATATAGCTATATATATATATATATATATATATATATATATATATATATATAGATATAGATATAGATAGATACATATAGATAGATAGATATAGATAGATAGATAGATAGATAGATAGAGATAGAGAGATAGATAGATAGTTAGATAGATTGATAGATAGGTAGATAGATAGGTAGATAGATAGATCATGTTTTAGCCGGGCATGCTGGAGTCAGCACAGCAGTGGTGCCAGTGGCTAGGCCCTTATTGTGACCTAGGGTAAGGACGTCGCAGAGGAATTTTTCCTCACTTTCCCGGGATGTCAGAAGCGGAAGCCGCACAACCCCCTCAAACCTGGACTCTTGCAAAGCCTTCCTATCCGCAAACGGGTTTGGATGGAACTCTCGACGGCCTTCATAGTGGAAGCAACACAGTTTTCTACAACGCGCCATTACCGACAGAGACGCAACATTCGTTAGAGCCTTCTGGTGCGAATTCATGAAGCGGCTTAAGGCAGGACAGCATAACTACCGTGAAACACTTACAGGCAGAGGCTCAAAAGCAACACCCCTGCCGCATGCACATGCGGCATTTGCGTATTTATGGCTCTCTACCCAGAATAGTTCTTCAAGATGGCTTGATTGTTTCCCCTCTTCTGAATGGGCTTATAGTACAGTGCTACACTTTTTGACCGGATGTTCCCGGATCCCCTTAGCCTACGCCGAAACATTGTTATCTGCATCAGCTGTAGACTTGGCTGTTGGTAGCAAGATCCATGCGCAGGTAGTTGCAGAGTTGCATGCGCAAGCTGAAGAAGTGTGGGAATGCATGAAAGAAAGAGCATGAAAAAAACAACAAACAAACGCACACACACGCACACACATACATACACAGGCTGGGCTAGAAAACACGGCAAACGAAAATCAGCAGCCGCTTTCAGCCCAGGACCCATAGTGTCACCGGCTTAGCACACTCTACGAAACTTACAAGACAGCGAGGAGCCGAAAGAGTTAACTATGAGGTGGAAGGCATTTCGCTGTTGGCTGTCAAGCCGGCTTTCTGGCTCGCATCAAAGATGTACCTCCAACGAGGAAACGTGATCAGACCACTAGAACTGGCTATGTCAAACGGTTTAGGGCATCATCAAAGCTTCCCTGAACTTGTTCACAAAAACGCAGCAACGTCAGCGCGGAACGGAAGAGTAGGAAGGGAATAAGATTCCTGGAGTATTAGGTCAAATGGCGAGGGGGCCGGCAACCCGAATTAACTGCTTACAGTTTTTTGTGCGACTCCTGAGCACCTAGGCGCCCTTTTCGAGCAAGTGCCTGCGACTACTAGCGTGGGCTTTCACAGTATGGCACTATCATTTGGTGACAACTGCTTTGTTATTTGCACAGTTTCTCCCCTATATTCACGTCTACGTGATACTCGCTTCTAATTATTTTTTAGGTGTGCTTTAGGTCCCTCAGGCCATCTGTGAATAGTTCGACCTCCCACCCGAAACACATTCATCTCCCACTGAGAGAAAATGCGCCCCCTTGGGGAGTTAGCAGGATCCCGGCCTCACGTAAGCATTGTTCATCCCCATATGCTCGGCGGTGCTGCACATCACAATTTGTTGAATAGGGTGCGACCCTCTGATCCGGAACAACATCCCTCTACCCAGTCGAAAGGGGAAAAGCGCCGCAGCGCTGTCGCAAAAATATGCGATTAACCGCTCCAGCAGCACATACAAGCAGCCCAAGTAGATTCCGTTCGGGCTTTGCCCCTCTTCGTTTACCATCACTTTTTGTTGGGGGCTACGGCTCCTATAGCGCCTTCATCTCCTACGCTCTCTCCATCCAGCCCTTGTTGGGCAGCCTGGCACACGAAAGGGGGCCCTACTTGGGAGGCAAAGTAAGGAGATAAATCATGCGCTGTCTGTCTCATGCTTCGACTGGAGGACAAGCTCACTACCGTAAGTGTTCAACAATTGTCTACAGAGGCAGGATAAGAGTTCCCTCCCAAAGCAGCTGGCCTTCTCTCCACCTCCCAGGTGTTCTGGGCCCAGGGGACAAGGACTGGGGCTGGTGTGGAGAGGAATGAGACATCCACGAGTTGCACCAAACCTTGTTGCAACTCGTGCTGCAAGCGACCCCCCATGCAAGCAAGACCCAAGCTGCTTCTTGATGCAAGCACTAAGCATTTTGATTCTGCCGTATTTTGCCATCGTCCTCAACTATAATCGAGGGCTCTGGCTGCATCAGGAGTTTGTTCTGTTGCAATGACGTACATAGACATAACGGGAGGTCAACTGCTTTCTGCAAGCTCCCATCAAGCATTTTAGGTCTACGAAAACCCTCGGCTAAGGCCGGCGGTCAAGGGGCTCACGTTATTTTCGTACCGCTTCAGCATCATATATATACATATATATATATATATATATATATATATATATATATATATATATATATATATATATATATATATATATATATATATATATATATATATATATATATATATATATGTTCCGGATCCGCTACCACTACTTTGCTAAGCCTGCAAACTCGATTTGGCGCCAGAAGCTACGGCAGCCTATACCTCTGCCTCTTGGTCAACTTCTTGCGGCTACGTTTCGCCGGTCGCATACGGGAGACAAGGGACGGTAAAACGTTGAGTGCGGGTTCAAGTACAAAACTGGCACCGTTACCGTTAAGGGCGTGTATGCGGCATCCAAAAGATACTTTTAAGGCATCTGCTGGTTAGCAGCACGTGCACGTATTAGGGATCCTAAGAAGCCTTGAGGCCTCTACAGGAAGCAGAGTGGAAACACTGCCCCGAGCGGAAAGGGCTGTGGAACTCAAAACAACGCAGGGGCTGTCGTGCCGCATACATTCCAGCCTGACAGTCTGAGAATGATTACGAAGTTTGATAACCCCTTCCAATATAAGGCCCGAGTAAAGTTGCGAGCAACCGGGGAAAGACTTCACAGACAAATTACATAAGAAGGCGCGAGCGTCACCTGTGGCAGCCCACTGCACCACGGAGGGGCGAAGCGTGCAACTTCCAGCGGAGAATGCTAGTTTGCTGTGGAGGCTGTGAGGAAGCTCTGGAACGTGGCTTGTATCAGGATGATATAATTGTCCATATGGAGACGATTTATGGCTATACAATAATGCAAGCATTCGTTCAGGATTATACACACTAGATATGCATTGAGATCAACCTGCCGTCCAGACCAGAAAGTGGGTAAAATCACTGCTCTCCAACAATTCCCGAAGGCATATGCAATTTCACGTAAAGCATGATCTGCATTAGCGCCCTGAGGGACTGTGCCACAACAGCAGCAAGCGATAACTTCAATCCAATTTTTCAACAGCATTCCTCGCCAAGGACACCTGGCCACATTGCAAATGAGGATGGCTGTGATATAAGATAGACAATGAAGCATATGCTTAGTGAGTTCAATACTTAGCCTTCAAGTAACTATAGGGCTGGAATAGAGTTGGTCCCTAATTAAGAGCGTCGCGCTTCATAATGCCTGGATATAGGTGGCACTGTTTCTCTTCATGAATTGTTCTTAGGAAAAGCCTTTTTCAGGGGACTAAATCGGCAAACATAGGCCGGTCCTTCTGGGCGGGGATCCTGGCCGTGGCATGCGTGCCCACGGAGGGGCATAGCATTGTCGATATCCATTATGGAAAGGTTGAGGCTTTGACGAAGACTTTGGGGGAAAGGAAGCCTTAAACATTGCCGTGGGGATATACCTACACGGTAAGGTGCCACCAAATGCTACAAGGCTTCTCGATCTTACTCGAGAACCATCACGAGCTGCCACAGAGTTAATGACTCAAGCAAAGCTGGGAGAAAGCAGCAGCTTTCCCCTCCAGCACCCCAGACTCTTGGGCCGAGCTCGCCAATTGCCTGACTCAGCGAGGTCACGGGTATGCCAGTATCAAGCTGCAATACACCTCGCTGCAGCTAGTGTTGCATGGTAGCCCTACATGCACACACAGCCAGTGCCCATTCGCTGCATGACGTAGCTCTTAATAGTGCAGTGTAAACTATCCTTAAATGCCCGTTGGATTCCCCGTTGCCAACCTGCAAGAAATGATGGATTAGAATACCAAGACAGCGCATAGCATGCTACAATGTTTCATCCAACCGTCAAGCAAAAAAACCAGTTCGTTGCCTTCGCTTGACTGCTTCGACGCGCCCCATCTTAAAAACTGCCTCAGACGTATAGCTTTACTAGGATTTTGAATTCCCAATACCCTGATTGTCTAAGGAGGGTATAGAGAGGCCTTCACTTCTTAAAGTTCGAGCATCTCCACACCCTCCCTTCGCAAAGCCCATGCATGAAGCACGACTCAAAAAGCGACGCGGCGCCTGCTCAGGCCTGCGCGAAGTATTCTGTCTAAAGAATCAATTCAGTAACAGTCAATGGATTCCTGTAATTCCCTTTGTGTGCACTGCAGCGAGTATCTCCCTCAGGCTCCCAGGTCCACCACTGAACCACTCTCTGCCCCCCTTTGCTGGTTGTTTCATTGGAGGCGTAAGCACTGGATTCTTCCTCTTGAGGCCTTGACAAATCACTCAATACAGGATTGTTAACAATATATTATCCCTTAATGGGTCAAGATATACCAAATGCCTGCACAGTGGAGTGAAACCCAGCACTTGTTGCCGGGGGTGAATGGTCTGCTGCTGCCACTGTGTTGTGTGAGTTTGGGGCTTGAGGCAATTTTTGGTTGGGTGGGGCCTGTGTGTGAAATGGCTGGGGGGGTAGGGGGTGCTGCTGTGTTTTTTTAGTTTTACTTAATTTATATTTTTGGTGGTGAAGTGGCTGATGAGAATTTCTTCACTTTCGTCGTCGAGAACGTCGAGAACTACTGGGCCCTGCGCATGGCTTGCTGTCAAGTTGCATATCAACGCTTCCGCGCATGCCTCTCTCGCCTTCTTCAGACCCAGTTGAACACCATATGCCCCCTTTACTCCCTGCATTCCTTTGACGCTCTTCTTGAGCGACCAATAAGACCTGTGGGGCCCTCCCCATTCCCCGCACCAATCCTTTGCCCTGTCTTTCGTTGGCGAGCACCGTTTTTGTTTGCAGGCAGATGGGAGTGGAGAGGCCTGGCCGCACAGATATTCGTCACACCGTCAGCAGCATCGCGTTGAGATTGGGGTAGGGCCCCAGAGCCCTAGACCCCGAGCTGCAAGGCTCCCACTGCTGCTGCTGCTGGTGCTCCCACTGAGGCGGTGTTGGTGCTGCTGCTTTTGGTAGGCGACGGCCACCGTGGCGTGCGCGGCGGCAGCTTGGCCTGTGGGAGGGCCTTTTGCCTCTGTATGATGGTGGGCTTCGTGGGGGCAGCCAAACAGGAGCGGGCTGCAGGGGAGGCTTTGGCGACTGTGCGGGAGGCAAAGACGACCCCTGCAAAGCAACCTTTGGACTACGCATCATCTACACCTTCTTGGGTGGCCCAGCAGCCGAGGTCTGCCCATTTCCTGTCGGCTCCACGCAGGCGGGTTCAAAGGGTGCTGCAGAAGCATCTCTTGTTGCAGTTGGTTGCAAACAAGCGAGGGGCAGACATAGACCCCAGGCGCCGACCTCCACACGCCGCCACTCCTGAGAGCATCCTTGCCCGCTGGATCGCTGCCGATCCGAAGCGGCTGGTGGCTGGAGTGTTGGCATTAGGGCTGCATGCCGCCAGCCCCTCTGCCGTAACAGGCAGCACCCTTGGCGCTTCACAGCCGCTCTCCTCTTCTAGCGTCGCGGTGGTGGAAGGAGAATCCACAAGCCATCGCACTTCTGCTGCTGCTGCTGCTGTGTTGGACACAACTGTATCGCTTGCTCCAGGTGCAGTGGAACGGGAATATCAGGGACCTCAGGGGATTGCGGCAGCAACAGTTGCAGCAAGAGCAGCAGTTGCTGGTGACCCATTCGAGGCATGTACCACCTGCAGCACCACCACCAGCATCACCAGCAGCACTGCGCCCAGCACGATCGAGAGCAGCAACAGCAACAACAGCGCAAAGAACAGCAGCAGCAACAGGAGCAAGTTATCTAAGAAGGTTTACGGAGGGTCTGTGAGGGACCGGAGTGCCGAGAGTGCGCAGAGTGCCGAAGAAGCGGTTTCTGGTGCGGCGAAGCGTGAGAGCCCTGAAGGAGGGGGCGGTGGCGAGAGTTCTGACGCGCTGCTCACTTCTTGCGTTTTGTGCCTGTCACCTTTCTCTTCCATAGGAGGCAGCTTTTTGTGCTGCGCTTGCCTTCACACGCTCAAGAGCAACCAAAGGCCCTGTACAGTGGAAAGCATAGGCGGGAGCAACGCCAGTTGCAGCCTCTCCTCATTCCATAGCTCTTACCTCAAGAGCACTGTGGGGTCTCACGACATTGTGGAGCCGTGCAGCGCGCATCGAGCCCTGCAGGACCAGTTGGAGGTGGAGGTACACCCCAGCATACAAACGGTGATGCGGCAGCCCAAACGTTCCTTTAAGCGGCCGGCGTCTATTGTGTCTGCTGCGCTGCAGCAGCCTAAGCAGGAGGAGAACCAGCAGAACCGGGGCCAGCAGCAGCAGGACGGTTGCGGGGGCTTTTTTGATGGGAGCGATGAGGCAAAGGAAGGCATTGGCTGGCGGGCGCGTGCAGCAGCAGCAGCAGCGGCGGCCGAGGACAGCAGCTGGTGGAGTAGCGCATGCTCAGGTGGAGAGCCGCTGGTGGTGCCTCCTTTGCTGCTACCTCTCCTGCCTTCAATCTTCTGTCTACACGCCAGGCCTTGGCCGCCTCCCCCTACAAAAAGGCGTCGCCTCCTCTTCCGCAGAAGGAGAGGTCTTGATTGCTTTGTTGCCCCTGCAGTGGCTGCCCAGCGTCCGATGTGGGGCAGTGGGCTTGCACAGAAAGAAGGAGGCCAGCAAGCATGGCTCCCCAATACCGCTGCACCAGGTGCAGAAGCGGAAGCAATATGCCCAGATCAATTTCAGCTGACCGCCACGCCAGAAGCAGCAAATGCAGCTCATGTTGCTGCAGAACAACCAGCAGAAAAGGGACCGCATGCGGGGGATGACTTGGGAAAGGCGGCGAATGATGCCGCAGCTGTGGGGCGTATGGCCTCCTCTTTCTGTTCTTATCAGTGCTGCTGCCCTCCTTGGATCACCCGTGGAACAGACAAACCAGCGGAACAACCAGCTGCAAGTGGCCTTGTCAAGGGCTGCTACTGGTGTTCCCCAGCCTGGCGTCGGCAAAGCCAGGACCACGAAGTGCAACTTCGCAAACGGAGAGAAAGGCAGAGCGAACCTTCATTTCGGAACACTGCTGCTGCTACTGCTGCTGTATCAGCACCTACCGCTGCTGTTGTTTGTGCTGCAGCCGCTGTACGGGACATGGCAGCAGCAGCGGCCGCAGCAACCTTTACGGGACAGCAGAAGCACGAACAACGCACGCCGCCGCCGAGATTTCGGCGAATGTCCTGGAGCGAAGAGGTCAGCCGCAGTGCTGCAGCAACCACTGGAAGATTACCAACGGCGACGCCAGCAGTAGTAACGCGCATTAGCGCAGCAACAGAGGGAGTGGAATCGAGCCAGCAGTGCAGTGGCTGCAAGCTCAGCACGAGCAAAGCAACAACAGCGGCAGAGCTTGCTTCAGGACAAGCGGGCGCAGCAAGAGAGCCCCTGGCAGGAGTGGCAGCAGGTGCTAGAGCAGCAGTGGCAGCAGGTGCTAGAGCAGCAGTGGCAGCAACGGCAGCGGCAGCAGCAGCTTCAGCAGCAGGGTCCTTCGCGCCTTCCTTACGTGGTTGCATTTCTCCTCGCCCCGCATCACGCGAGGAGGCAGCTGCTTCATGCGCTTGTTCGGGAGCTGAAGAGGTTTTGCGCGAGGCTGCAGATGACGAGGGCCTAGAGAAGGGTTCCGCAGATGTGGGGTTAGGCAAGGGTGTAGACGAGAAGAGCTTAGGAAAGGGTTTGGAGGGGAAGACTTTAGACATGACTACAAGTGGTAAGGGCGTAGGCAAAGGTCCAAACAGGGGTTTGGACCGAGGACAAGGAGGAGGAAATGGGGGCTCTGGCGGTTGTGTGCGGTACGGCTCTCTAGCACGTATTTCGCAGGGGCTGCTGGTTGGAGGCTCTTCTTTGGGTAGGGGTTCAGGTTTAGGCATATACACGTGCCGCTCATTTAGTCGGCGTGCAGTGATATGCGAATACAGCGGGATTTTGATTGACAGGCGCACCGCCTTGCTGCTGCGGCATATGGAGTGCGCTTCTCACGTGGTGAACGTGCAAATGCAGCACCTTTACCTTCTGGGGTTTCACACGCCTTTCCCTTTGCTTGGCGGGGGTGCCTTCATCAACGACGGGCGATGGAACACCAGGGGCGGGGATGGCCCGGGGATTTGCGTTCGTTTTCGGGTTATGTTCGATAAACACAGAGCCACGCAAAGAGTTGTTGTTGTGGCTGTTAAAGACATACCCAAAGGCACCGAGCTGCTCACCTCCTACGATAATGACTACTGGAGGCTGCAGAAGGGCGTCCATGCGCAACGAACAAAGAAGTGAGTTATGGTTACCATTATTGGTGAATTTGTACTCGGTTATTTACTTATTGAATATCCTTGGCTTCCCTTGGCTTGTCATACGGTTCCTTGCCACTGGATCGGGCTCTCGTGGGACAGTGCGCACGTGCACGAGCAGGTTGTGCATGTGAGTGAGTGTAATATTCGTATTGTCGCATATGGGGGTGTATAGGGTTTATGGTTTAACGGATGTGCCCATATTTGTAAATTTGGGAGTCGATAATCTAAGTTCGCCTTTGTCTGAGGGACGGGGGCCAAGAGATGCAGGGGAACATACTGTGCTAGGAAGCATATGCGCCTTTTTTTACTCAATGTTTTCCAGCATACCGCTTCTCTTAGTCTTGGCTCGGCCAAGACCTTTTGCAGATGCTGGAGCTGCAGCACAAGCAGAGGGAGGGAGCTTCCGAGAAAGGCAGATCGATGCAGTGTAACGAATGTAACGCACCATACACTGACAGAATGGCAGGGGCAAAAACTGGTGGGATTAGGAGCGGAGCCAGATCAATCGTTCGGGAGAGCATAAACGTAGAGGCAGAAAATAGGACAAAACCGAAACCAGAAAAGCCAAAGCAGGGCCAAACCAACAGGCAGAAACTAAGGCAAATGCAGTGGGAATGTCTGCGTCGCTGCATGCCCACAGACCGTTGGCAGCAGTACAACGGAGCAGAGAGCAGAAATGGCGGAGAGGCAAGCGGTACAGAACGCAAAAACTACTAACTAGAAGATGTTTAGGGTTTAGGGGTTTAAGGTGTATGGGGCATATGCGATGGTAACTGACAAGTAGACGAGCGAACTAGTGACGCGCTAGTGCTACGTGTACACCAATTAGCGCTCTGTAGAGGAGTGCAACGTACACAAGATGCAGAAATAAGGCCAGCGAGAAGGCAACGAGGGGTAAGAGAGAGCTGGACAAAGCAGAAAGGCACCCCTACCAACTTGGTCGTTCTGCTTGAATTACAAAGGCCAAATAATCTCCACTGGTTTTTTCCTCTACTCCACCGCCAATGTAGCGTATGCTGTTCAGCGCTCACACCAAAGCAATACGATGAGCATCATCTCACCTGCGACCAGATACTCTATGCACGAAGGGACAACGCTTTATGCGTGCGGATGTGTGCCCGTAGCAGACGAAGCTTGTTGCGTGGTCCCAGCTCGCCATAGTGAGGTGCCGACGGCAAAAAGGGGACGCAGAAGGAAATGCAAGCATTTTTGACCCCGGGTGAGCCGTGATAGTTCTCCTTCTGCGTTGGAGGAAGAAAAGGAAATACCTCCTTTTGTACTACGGTGGTCTACAGCGCAGAAGCCTTACGGTTTCTTTCATGGTATTCTAGCAAAGTGCGCTGGGTTGCTTCATTATATCAAAAGATGCTGGTTTGCGCTATGCTCGAGGCCTGAAGATATGCCCGGAGGCCCACAGTTTTTACTTTTTGTTATGGTGATGGGCGGAAAAATTGGAATAAGGAATTCACTGAAACTAGCATCGTCTGGGACGGTACTCATAAGCAAAGAGAATGCATGCTATCCGGCCAGAAATTAGGATGTTCTATACTTCTTTAGAGAAAAATTGAACATTCCATCTACTTTTAGGTGGGAAGCGAGCATTTCCTCCTCTAATTACATTGCATGTAGCGCGTACTTTGTTCACCCATATGCGGCGATGAAACTGGCATGAGCTGGAACGGTCGTCAGAAATAGACGGGTTGATGGTTTCCTGCCAAAACGCACAAATCGTCGGAAGGAAACGTAACACTCAGGCGGCCCTACTACTTAACTGTGCCTTGATAAACAGTAAGCTTGGATTGTGAGGTTTAATAATTCCTTTGCACCATTAGCAGGAAGAGGCAATCAGGCTGTTGGTTTGCAATACTGAACAGTTTAACTTGCCCTATCTGAAGCTGGAAGATGCACTTGTACTTGCTCCCTGCCTGTCTGCTTTGCGCCAAGCAAGCGTTCTACATCATTTGCAGTGCTAACGCATGCAGCACGCCGGGCTTATCCCTTCTTCCGTGCAGGGCTGCCTTGCAGCACTACTTAGAGCCATGCGCGGTGCAGCTCATGTCAAGCTGCCTCTACCTGCGACAGTCGTACGCCCTTGGGCCACTGTGCGCAGGGTGCCTGGGGTCTGGGGAGAAACTGAACTACCTTTGGGGTAATTTTAATCCGAAGGCCTTGCCGGTCCTTAGCTGGCATTCATGACTCTCGTGATACCACGTGTAACGATGGCCCGTGCTACGCGTGGTGGCACAGGACCGCCCATGCTGGCAGGCGCGACCAGCGGACATCAGCCTACAGGAAGGAAACCTGATGCACAGTGAACGAGCCTTGCAAAAGCTGTACGCATTGGGGGGAAATATTTACGTTTTCTCTGGAAAGTCTCCGCCAGTTCTCCAGTCCTTTTTCCTCCTGCATGGAGATGGATCAGGATATGCTCTCCCGTGAGGAAGCAACCAACGGCTGGCCCCCTCGTTACAGTGGATTGAAAAGGTGCAGTATCTGCATGCTAACCGGTGAAAGTGCCTTTCAGACACACATATTTTGTGAAGAACGCCTTCCCCTTTGGCAACCCTCCAGATATGGCAGGTATCGCAATGTGGGGGCGGTACTGTATCGCCTTGCTTCCCTGGACTTGTACTTTCGACATAAAATGCATGACATGGACAAGCAATATTCGCGACAGTTGCTCCCATTTTCACTGGATTCGTTCATGCATGCCATGCGGTAAACAATGCAGGGGCGTTGTTCAAGGTCTCCAAAGCGTTATTTTGTTCTGCATGGCATCCTTCTATTCTCCAAAACCCTCACTGCTTTTCTACATGGGGCAAGCAATCCGCCATTCTGTGACAGCTCTGGTTCAACAGCAGGTTGCATGTGCCATAGCTGGAGGCGCAGTGGATGGATACTAGAAACCCTTCACGCGCTCCAGAAGCACCGCGCTAGACGGTGGCATGAAACACACGACACAGCTTGTTGGAGTAGGCTGAAGGTATGCACCACGTCAAGCTAGAAAAACCAGAGGTATGCGGTGCAAGCTGCACTTCTGCTCCTTTCCCAGCAAGCAGGGAAAGGGAGGGGAAAAACACGTGCAAGCAGCGAGTGAGCAGTGACAAGAGCTGCTTACCCAACGTGGACTTTGCGGTAAGCACATTGCTTGCTTGTTATGGAAGTTTGAAGTCTGCATGGCTGCGGGTACTTCAGCCTGTTGCGTTATTTGTACTGTGTGTGCTGATGAGCTTTTGCATAGCATTTCAACCTTTCCCAAACGAACGCGCCCCCTTGTGTCCCAGCAAGATGGAGAAGCACTGCCACAGCAGATCGTTCAACGCAGGCTAAATCTTCCACGTTGCATAATGGTTAGGGAAGTTTGATCCCGCTTCACTGCTAGAACGTGACCGATTGGCGGGTCCAGGTTTTGCGTTTTGTGCATTGATCCGCTTTGGGATTAAGGCCGTCAAAAGACTGGTCATGATGCTGCGCGTGCATGATGGATCTCAAGCAGTGTGGCTTTAGATGGCATTCTTAAGTCTGTCGAAAGACTGGCCATGATGTGGTACGTGTATGATGGATCTAAAGTGGTGCGGTTTTCGATGGCATTTAAGGCCGTCAAAAGAATGGTCATGATGCGGCGCCTGTATGATGGATCGACCGTAGTCCGTTTTTATGTGGCATGGTTAAGTCTGCCGAAAGACTGGTCATCATGCGGTGCGTGCATGATGGATCGAAAGTAGTGCGGTTTTTGATGACAGTCTTACGCTCATCAAAAGACTGGTCATGACGCGGCGCGTATATGATGGATTTGAAGTAGTGTAGTTTTAGGTGGCATTCTGAAGGTCGTCAAAAGACTGGTCATGATGCGGTGCGTATATGATGGATTCGAAGTAGTCTGTTTCTAGATGGCATTCGTAAGGTCGCCAAAAAACTGGTCATCATGCGGTGCGTATAATGATGGATTCGAAGTAGTGCGGTTTTAGATGGCACTGCTAAGGCCATCAAAAGACTGGTCATGATGGGGTCCATGTATGATGGATCTCAAGTAGCGTGTTTTTAGATGGTATTCTTAGACTCGTCAAAAGACTGGTCATGATGCGGTGCGTATATGATGGATCTAAAGTAGTGTGCTTTTAGATGCCATTCCTAAGGATATCGAAAGACTGGTTATGATGCGGTGGGTCTATAATGGATCGAAAGTAGTGTGTTTTTAGATGGGATTCTTAAGGTTGTCAAAAGACTGGTCATGATGCGGTGCGCGCATGATGGATCGAACGTAGTCCGTTTTTAGTCGGCAAGGTTAAGTTTGCCCAAAGACTGGTCATCATGCGGTGCGTGTACGATGGATCGAAATTAGTGCGGTTTTAGATGACAGTCTTGCGGTCGTCAAAAGACTGGTTATGATGCGGTGCGTGTATGAGGGATCGAAATTAGTGCGGTTTTAGATGACAGTCTTGCGGTCGTCAAAAGACTGGTTATGATGCGGTGCGTGTATGAGGGATCGAAAGTAGTGCGGTTTTAGATGACAGTCTTGCGGTCGTCAAAAGACTGGTTATGATGCGGTGCGTGTATGAGGGATCGAAAGTAGCGCGGTTTTAGATGGCATTCTTCAGGGCAACAAAATACTGGTAATGATGCGGTGCGTGTATGATGGAATTAAAGTAGTGTGTGCTCAGATGAGATTCTTAAGGTCATCAAAAGATTGGTCATCATGCGGTGCTTATATGATGGATTTGAAGTAGCGCGGTTTTAGATGGCATTGTTAAGGTCATCAAAAGACTGGCCATGATACGTTACGTGTATGCTGGATCACAAGTAGTGCCTTTCAAGATGGCATTCGTAGGGACGTCAAAAGACTGGTCATGATGCGGTGCGTATACGATGGATCTAAAGTAACGTGTTTCTAGATGGAAATCTTGAGGCCGTCAAAGACTGGCCACGATGCTGTGGGTGTACGATGGAGTTGAAGCAGTCTGTTTTCAGATGGGATTCTTAAGGTCGTCAAAAAGCTGGTCATGATGCAGTGCGTATATGATGGATTTGAAGTAGTGTGGTTTTAGGTGGCATTGTTAAGGCTATCAAAAGACTGGTCATCGTTCAAATCCAGTATGTTGGTGCTGTATGGAGACGCTCACACAGGAGATGCTGCCCCTGAATCCTGTTGCTACGGCTGCTGGTGCTGGTATTGGAAGTGGCAAATGAGTAGCAAAGGAATGCAAAGTTCGGTAGTTGCTGAATCCACGCAGGCGGCTCCTTCCACCTTGCCCAGTCCGCCGTCGAACGGGATAAGAACTGTGATTGTGGTGTTGCCGCAATTGCTGCTGCTCCCTTGATTCAGTTCTTGCACTACCAGCTGCAGCAATTCCATTACAATGCCCTCGACGATCTTGTACACGACCTCTGCAGAACTCCAGCACTAATATAGCCTCTGTCAGCCAGATGCAGGCATGTTCACCCTGAGGTGCATGCGAACGTTCGGAAGTGAGCCGCTCACTTGTGGGTACACTGATATGTCCGGCCTGCAAGGCCAACAGCGACAAGCGCGCTTCACACAACAACATGCAGCGCACGTTCAGCTTGTTTTTTGTACAAGTGTACGCACTGACCCCAAGGCAATTCGGCAGAACTGACTGGCCGGCCTCTCACACCATATGCATGCATACAAATGCATGCATACGTGCAAGCAAAATAAGTATGTATACATGCATGCAGCAGCTAGATGTGTGCAAATGCTTGCACAGAGGGGAAAATAGGTTTACACCCAATCACTCGATGAATGCAAGCAAGCAACCAGTGCATGCTCAGCTGGCAGTCGCCCATGTGAAAAAGAGATGGATAGATATTGCACGTACATGATGCAAGGAGCAAATGCATGCATACGCTTGGCGGCTCCATTAGCGCATGCATGCATGCACTGCAGTGTAGGAACTGCGCAGACTCGGTTAGCAAATTACCACACATGGTGATGATATAGTAGCTGAGGCATCAGCAAATCCAGCAACAACAGCGATAAGGGCAATAGCATTGCATGGTTTCGGCAATGCTATGATGCTAGAGAGATCAAAGAAAACCAGCGTAATGCCCCACCAAAAAAATCGTCAGAGACTCTAGGCAGAACATGGTGTTCGCCTATGCTTTCGATCATGGCTTGCGCACACTATGGATGAACTTGTTGCGTGTAAGCATGTCCTTTGCCATCTGCGTTTTGCTAATCTTGTTGCGTGCATAGACGTACATCAGCATTTGCGCTAGCTGCTGCGTTGAGGTAAAATCTACCTGCTTACTTTGCCTCTGTGCTTTAATGCCTAGAGCAATCGGGTAGCTTTTTCCTCTTACCTTTACATTTTACCTTTTACTTTGCTTTTACCTCAAGTGAGCGCGCATCCACAAACGCAGCAATGATATATACTTTATAGTCATTCCAAAGGCCCAGCAAGCACCGAAAATTCATGGGGTTTGTCAATGAGCTCAAGCAATATTCACCATCCTTGCATCTTCATTGCATTCGTTCACGGTCTCGAAATGCCTTTGCTTTGCTTACGGCATCGCATGCATGCATGATTGAGCAATAGCTATTTTTTTTTCCATGGCAAGCACTCCGGCATTCTGTCGTAGCTCTGCGAGGCGTCTTAGCTGATGGCGAGGTACTTAGTAGGAGCTAGTGACGCATGCAAGAAGCGCCGCGCTAAGCGATATCATGAAAAGGACGAGAGAGCTTCAAGGGGAGGATGGAATGCATGCTCCACGCCATGATAAAAAGGCAGACAAGTGTGCAGTGCAAGATGCGTTGAAGGAATGGATGCCCCGCAACCAAGGAACGCAAAGAGGAGAAACACACATCGTACAATGCAGATTGCATCTTAGTGGAACATAGGACAAGCCTACTCTCGCAGCACTTACAGTACCTGGTTGAGCCAAAGCCATCTACAATGGATGTGACGCCCCAGTTGGGGGAAATTGCGATTATCGCCCAGCGCGTTTCGCAGAGGGCTTTGGTGAGATGTTGTGCCTGAGGCATTAAAATGACATGCAAGTAGCAAAAGAGGCGGTGAGAAACACTGCTTAGCCAGCATGGATTCTGACTTAGAGGCGTTCAGTCATAATCCAACAGATGGTAGCGTCGCGGCACCAGCTTTTCAGCTAGCCGCATTAACCAAGTACCTGAACCAACTGTTCCTCTCGTACTAAGTTGGATTATTGTCGCAGTATCAAATTTATCAGTAGGGTAAAACTAACCTGTCTCGCGACGGGCTAAACCCAGCTCACGTTCCCTATTGGCGGGTGAACAATCCGACACTTTGAGACTTCTGCGTCTCAATGATAGGAAGAGCCGACATCGAAGGATCAAAAAGCAACGTCGCTATGAACGCTTGGCTGCCACAAGCCAGTTATACCTGTGGTAACCTTTCTGCCACCTCTAACTGAAAGCTTCTCAGACCTAAAGGATCGATAGGTCATGCTTTCACAGTTTGTATTCGTACTGAAAATCAAAATCAAGCAAGCTTTTCCCCTTCTGGTAAACATGAGATTTCTCTTCTCATTGAGCTTGCCTTAAAACACCTGCGCTATTGTTTCACAAATGTGCCGCCTCAGCCAAACTCCCCACCTCACTGTGTCTTCCGCATTGCTCAGCACCCCGAGAGGCACCTTAAGACAAAAACACATGCGTTGCATGCGTCTCAACTTGACGGAATAAGTAAAACGACACTGAGGGTAGTGGTATTTCACGATCGCCGAAGCTCCCACCTATGCTACACCCCCCAAGTCGTTCCACAAAGTCGGACTAGAGTCAAGCTCAACAGGGTCTTCTTTCCCCGCTGATTCCGCCAAGCCCGTTCCCTTGGCTGTGGTTTCGCTAGATAGTAGATAGGGACAGTGGGAATCTCGTTAATCCATTCATGCACGTCACTAATTAGATGGCGAGGCATTTAGATGCCCCAAGCTCCCGTGGCTCAGCTGGTTAGAGCGTTGGTCTTATGAACCGAAGGACAGGGGTTCGAGCCCCCTCGGGAGCACTTTAAAATAGAATTTGAATTACGGACTAATTGGATGACGAGGCATTTGGCTACCTCACGTTTTTCAAATGATATTTTATCGTTCATCTAAATTCTAAAATCTTCAGAAGGCAATTTTTCCCTCTCTTTTGATGCGCAAATTTTTCCCAACTGGGTTCGAGCGTC
The DNA here is from genome assembly GCA_963920595.1 of Eimeria praecox. NCBI lineage: Eukaryota > Apicomplexa > Conoidasida > Eucoccidiorida > Eimeriidae > Eimeria > Eimeria praecox. The sequence continues at coordinate 6,050,680 of OY986947.1, read as the reverse complement.
AGGGTTAGCGCTTGCCGCCGATGCAAATCGGCTTTAAAACCTTATTTTTTTCTGCAGGTCTTTTTTAGTATCATTTGCAACATTAAATTGTACATGATAGAAGAGAACGGGGCAGAAAACAATGCGGCTCCACCTCTGCTGCGTTCAGGCGGCCCCCCGAGCCGCAGACGACCGATCGGCGGAACAGCAGGTCAGAGTTGGAAGAGGCTCCTTTTGGAGTGATTATTGCAAAACCGGAGTCCTCGAGCATCACTAGAAAAGGAGAAGACTCTCAAGACGATGAGGAAATCCAGATATGCGAGCCTGAACCACACATGGGTATGCCGCAAGACGACCCGTCTCCCTACAGCGAGGAGACAGTTTTAGTAGAGATGCCAGAGACAGCAAACGATACGCAGACACTCGAAGGGTCGTTTACCATCATGGAAACGAACGATGATAACCCACCACAGCAGCAAGAGGAACTGTCAGAACTCAACAGCGCTACTTCGCCTTGTCCTGCTGATACAGGACAGCTCGAATGCATCGAATACAGTCACAACAAAGAGCATAGAGGCGCAACCGGTGGAGATAATGACAGACAGCCCACTACTCGCAGAACAGATGGGCCCTAATGGGCAGCAAGAGCAACTGGAGCAATCTACACGGCTTGGGACGATCCCCTTCAAGGAGCCCACCCGCCAGCTTGTAGAGGCACGTAGAGTCAGTGACCGTGCGACAGGGGGGCAGGAGGAGTCAGAGCAGTTAGCAACGGCCAGCACCATAGCGAAGGATAGCGAAGCTCCAGTGCTCATCTTCGAACACAGGAGCAACGCAAGCGTAGCAGAGAACGCCCCCAAGAGCACTAATCCAACGCCAGCAGGGGCGACCGAACAACCTGTCCGGTGTCCCAGCTGCAACCGCTACTTCGGTTGGCGCTTCACACACGTAGAGTGGCAAATAACCCATGAGCTCTGAGCAGAAGACAAGTAATCAACGAAATCCAAAATGTGGCAACCCCTTTGGCGCTCTATCCCAACAAGCGGAACCCCAGACAGCACATCGAGGAGGGTGAAGATGAAGGTGTAGAGAATTTCTGTGGAAGACCCCCCGGATCGAAAAGACGGAGGGGCCAAGAATACCCTCGAGGAGTCCTCCATGGCCGACTCTTACAAAACTAGCAAGGGTTCGTGCAATGTTGTGCAGACAGGCAACACCGGCAGCAACAACAGAACAGCACAGGCCTACATCAACCCATCGAGAGGCACGCCTGACCAGCAAGCGACCGGAAAGAGCTCAGCAGCAGCGGAACGATCGGATCATGCGTCGAAGACCACTTCGAATACATCCTCTAACAGCAAAAGCGGGAATAAGGCTTACGAGACAACTGACGAAACTTGCGCAAGTGACTGCTACCAAGATGGTCGACAGCACTTGGGAAGAAGTGTAAGCCACAGTAGAAGGCTTCACCACACAGCTTTACGATGCGATTTGGTTTGCAGATAAGAACCCCAAGGAAACGAATCAACGTGGCAAGAAGAATAACCCCCCAACGAATATCGAGGACTCAGGAATCCGAAAGACACACGTCTAACGGAAAAAGTCAGCAAGGCGTTTCAAGCACTCTGAGAAAGAGGAGATAGCACAGCAGGGAAAACAATCTGGAGCATCGCTTGATGCTAAAATGAAGAAGGGGGCCCTTGAAACAAATCTACGAACCGCGCGTCTTCGCCTCATCATGATCCTCAAAGAAAAGTGAGCACAAAGCCTCCAAGCACTCTACATGAAAGACAGAAAGAAGTGTGTGGAGCAACGACTAGCTGATGAAGATCAACCTAGAAGCCGAGATTGTCCTATTCAACTCAGTGAGCTGGAGGCACGCATTCGAGATCAGCACTCTGAGCAATCAATTTATTCCACTTCTGATGCTGCTCATGAGTTCTTAGACCCTTTGTCTTCAGCTCGTAGTGGGGCCTGGGATTGATCTATGCTTCACAGAAGGGGATGTGCGTGCTCAGCCGCTAAACAGCAACCTTAAGTCTGTAGGAGGGCCAGACAAGATAGGGTTCTTTGTGTACAAGAGGTTCGAAAATCAAAATCAAGCAAGATTTTCCCCTTTTGGTCAACATGAGATTTCTGTTCTCATTGAGCTTGCCTTAGGACACCTGCGCTATTGTTTCACAAATGTGCCGCCTCAGCCAAACTCCCCACCTCACTGTGTCTTCCGCATTGCTCAGCACCCCGAGGGGCACCGTAAGGCAAAAATACATGCGTTGCATGCTTCTCCACTTGATGGAATAAGTAAAAGGACACTGAGGGTAGTGGCATTTCACGATCGCCGAAGCTCCCGCCTGTGCTACACCCCCTAAGTCGTTCCACAAAGTCGGACTAGAGTCAAGCTCAACAGGGTCTTCTTTCCCCGCTGATTCCAACAAGCCCGTTCCCTTGGCTGTGATTTCGCTAGATAGTAGATAGGGAAAGTGGGAATCTCGTTAATCCATTCATGCACGTCACTAATTAGATGGCGAGGCATTTAGATGCCCCAAGCTCCCGTGGCTCAGCTGGTTAGAGCGTTGGTCTTATGAACCGAAGGACAGGGGTTCGAGCCCCCTCGGGAGCACTTTAAAATAGAATTTGAATTACGGACTAATTGGATGACGAGGCATTTGGCTACCTCACGTTTTTCAAATGATATTTTATCGTTCATCTAAATTCTAAAATCTTCAGAAGGCAATTTTTCCCTCTCTTTTGATGCGCAAATTTTTCCCAACTGGGTTCGAGCGTCAGGGTTAGCGCTTGCCGCCGATGCAAATCGGCTTTAAAACCTTATTTTTTTCTGCAGGTCTTTTTTAGTATCATTTGCAACATTAAATTGTACATGATAGAAGAGAACGGGGCAGAAAACAATGCGGCTCCACCTCTGCTGCGTTCAGGCGGCCCCCCGAGCCGCAGACGACCGATCGGCGGAACAGCAGGTCAGAGTTGGAAGAGGCTCCTTTTGGAGTGATTATTGCAAAACCGGAGTCCTCGAGCATCACTAGAAAAGGAGAAGACTCTCAAGACGATGAGGAAATCCAGATATGCGAGCCTGAACCACACATGGGTATGCCGCAAGACGACCCGTCTCCCTACAGCGAGGAGACAGTTTTAGTAGAGATGCCAGAGACAGCAAACGATACCCAGACACTCGAAGGGTCGTTTACCATCATGGAAACGAACGATGATAACCCACCACAGCAGCAAGAGGAACTGTCAGAACTCAACAGCGCTACTTCGCCTTGTCCTGCTGATACAGGACAGCTCGAATGCATCGAATACAGTCACAACAAAGAGCATAGAGGCGCAACCGGTGGAGATAACGACAGACAGCCCACTACTCGCAGAACAGATGGGCCCTAATGGGCAGCAAGAGCAACTGGAGCAATCTACACGGCTTGGGACGATCCCCTTCAAGGAGCTCACTCGCCAGCTTGTAGAGGCACGTAGAGTCAGTGACCGTGCGACAGGGGGGCAGGAGGAGTCAGAGCAGTTAGCAACGGCCAGCACCATAGCGAAGGATAGCGAAGCTCCAGTGCTCATCTTCGAACACAGGAGCAACGCAAGCGTAGCAGAGAACGCCCCCAAGAGCACTAATCCAACGCCAGCAGGGGCGACCGAACAACCTGTCCGGTGTCTCAGCTGCAACCGCTACTTCGGTTGGCGCTTCACACACGTAGAGTGGCAAATAACCCATGAGCTCTGAGCAGAAGACAAGTAATCAACGAAATCCAAAATGTAGCAACCCCCTTGGCGCTCTATCCCAACAAGCGGAACCCCAGACAGCACATCGAGGAGGGTGAAGATGAAGGTGTAGATAATTTCTGTGGAAGACCCCCCGGATCGAAAAGACGGAGGGGCCAAGAATACCCTCGAGGAGTCCTCCATGGCCGACTCTTACAAAACTAGCAAGGGTTCGTGCAATGTTGTGCAGACAGGCAACACCGGCAGCAACAACAGAACAGCACAGGCCTACATCAACCCATCGAGAGGCACGCCTGACCAGCAAGCGACCGGAAAGAGCTCAGCAGCAGCGGAACGATCGGATCATGCGTCGAAGACCACTTCGAATACATCCTCTAACAGCAAAAGCGGGAATAAGGCTTACGAGACAACTGACGAAACTTGCGCAAGTGACTGCTACCAAGATGGTCGACAGCACTTGGGAAGAAGTGTAAGCCACAGTAGAAGGCTTCACCACACAGCTTTACGATGCGATTTGGTTTGCAGATAAGAACCCCAAGGAAACGAATCAACGTGGCAAGAAGAATAACCCCCCAACGAATATCGAGGACTCAGGAATCCGAAAGACACACGTCTAACGGAAAAAGTCAGCAAGGCGTTTCAAGCACTCTGAGAAAGAGGAGATAGCACAGCAGGGAAAACAATCTGGAGCATCGCTTGATGCTAAAATGAAGAAGGGGGCCCTTGAAACAAATCTACGAACCGCGCGTCTTCGCCTCATCATGATCCTCAAAGAAAAGTGAGCACAAAGCCTCCAAGCACTCTACATGAAAGACAGAAAGAAGTGTGTGGAGCAACGACTAGCTGATGAAGATCAACCTAGAAGCCGAGATTGTCCTATTCAACTCAGTGAGCTGGAGGCACGCATTCGAGATCAGCACTCTGAGCAATCAATTTATTCCACTTCTGATGCTGCTCATGAGTTCTTAGACCCTTTGTCTTCAGCTCGTAGTGGGGCCTGGGATTGATCTATGCTTCACAGAAGGGGATGTGCGTGCTCAGCCGCTAAACAGCAACCTTAAGTCTGTAGGAGGGCCAGACAAGATAGGGTTCTTTGTGTACAAGAGGTTCGAAAATCAAAATCAAGCAAGATTTTCCCCTTTTGGTCAACATGAGATTTCTGTTCTCATTGAGCTTGCCTTAGGACACCTGCGCTATTGTTTCACAAATGTGCCGCCTCAGCCAAACTCCCCACCTCACTGTGTCTTCCGCATTGCTCAGCACCCCGAGGGGCACCGTAAGGCAAAAATACATGCGTTGCATGCTTCTCCACTTGATGGAATAAGTAAAAGGACACTGAGGGTAGTGGCATTTCACGATCGGCGAAGCTCCCGCCTGTGCTACACCCCCTAAGTCGTTCCACAAAGTCGGACTAGAGTCAAGCTCAACAGGGTCTTCTTTCCCCGCTGATTCCAACAAGCCCGTTCCCTTGGCTGTGATTTCGCTAGATAGTAGATAGGGAGAGTGGGAATCTCGTTAATCCATTCATGCACGTCACTAATTAGATGGCGAGGCATTTAGATGCCCCAAGCTCCCGTGGCTCAGCTGGTTAGAGCGTTGGTCTTATGAACCGAAGGACAGGGGTTCGAGCCCCCTCGGGAGCACTTTAAAATAGAATTTGAATTACGGACTAATTGGATGACGAGGCATTTGGCTACCTCACGTTTTTCAAATGATATTTTATCGTTCATCTAAATTCTAAAATCTTCAGAAGGCAATTTTTCCCTCTCTTTTGATGCGCAAATTTTTCCCAACTGGGTTCGAGCGTCAGGGTTAGCGCTTGCCGCCGATGCAAATCGGCTTTAAAACCTTATTTTTTTCTGCAGGTCTTTTTTAGTATCATTTGCAACATTAAATTGTACATGATAGAAGAGAACGGGGCAGAAAACAATGCGGCTCCACCTCTGCTGCGTTCAGGCGGCCCCCCGAGCCGCAGACGACCGATCGGCGGAACAGCAGGTCAGAGTTGGAAGAGGCTCCTTTTGGAGTGATTATTGCAAAACCGGAGTCCTCGAGCATCACTAGAAAAGGAGAAGACTCTCAAGACGATGAGGAAATCCAGATATGCGAGCCTGAACCACACATGGGTATGCCGCAAGACGACCCGTCTCCCTACAGCGAGGAGACAGTTTTAGTAGAGATGCCAGAGACAGCAAACGATACGCAGACACTCGAAGGGTCGTTTACCATCATGGAAACGAACGATGATAACCCACCACAGCAGCAAGAGGAACTGTCAGAACTCAACAGCGCTACTTCGCCTTGTCCTGCTGATACAGGACAGCTCGAATGCATCGAATACAGTCACAACAAAGAGCATAGAGGCGCAACCGGTGGAGATAATGACAGACAGCCCACTACTCGCAGAACAGATGGGCCCTAATGGGCAGCAAGAGCAACTGGAGCAATCTACACGGCTTGGGACGATCCCCTTCAAGGAGCCCACCCGCCAGCTTGTAGAGGCACGTAGAGTCAGTGACCGTGCGACAGGGGGGCAGGAGGAGTCAGAGCAGTTAGCAACGGCCAGCACCATAGCGAAGGATAGCGAAGCTCCAGTGCTCATCTTCGAACACAGGAGCAACGCAAGCGTAGCAGAGAACGCCCCCAAGAGCACTAATCCAACGCCAGCAGGGGCGACCGAACAACCTGTCCGGTGTCCCAGCTGCAACCGCTACTTCGGTTGGCGCTTCACACACGTAGAGTGGCAAATAACCCATGAGCTCTGAGCAGAAGACAAGTAATCAACGAAATCCAAAATGTGGCAACCCCTTTGGCGCTCTATCCCAACAAGCGGAACCCCAGACAGCACATCGAGGAGGATGAAGATGAAGGTTTAGAGAATTTCTGTGGAAGACCCCCCGGATCGAAAAGACGGAGGGGCCAAGAATACCCTCAAGGAGTCCTCCATGGCCGACTCTTACAAAACTAGCAAGGGTTCGTGCAATGTTGTGCAGACAGGCAACACCGGCAGCAACAACAGAACAGCACAGGCCTACATCAACCCATCGAGAGGCACGCCTGACCAGCAAGCGACCGGAAAGAGCTCAGCAGCAGCGGAACGATCGGATCATGCGTCGAAGACCACTTCGAATACATCCTCTAACAGCAAAAGCGGGAATAAGGCTTACGAGACAACTGACGAAACTTGCGCAAGTGACTGCTACCAAGATGGTCGACAGCACTTGGGAAGAAGTGTAAGCCACAGTAGAAGGCTTCACCACACAGCTTTACGATGCGATTTGGTTTGCAGATAAGAACCCCAAGGAAACGAATCAACGTGGCAAGAAGAATAACCCCCCAACGAATATCGAGGACTCAGGAATCCGAAAGACACACGTCTAACGGAAAAAGTCAGCAAGGCGTTTCAAGCACTCTGAGAAAGAGGAGATAGCACAGCAGGGAAAACAATCTGGAGCATCGCTTGATGCTAAAATGAAGAAGGGGGCCCTTGAAACAAATCTACGAACCGCGCGTCTTCGCCTCATCATGATCCTCAAAGAAAAGTGAGCACAAAGCCTCCAAGCACTCTACATGAAAGACAGAAAGAAGTGTGTGGAGCAACGACTAGCTGATGAAGATCAACCTAGAAGCCGAGATTGTCCTATTCAACTCAGTGAGCTGGAGGCACGCATTCGAGATCAGCACTCTGCGCAATCAATTTATTCCACTTCTGATGCTGCTCATGAGTTCTTAGACCCTTTGTCTTCAGCTCGTAGTGGGGCCTGGGATTGATCTATGCTTCACAGAAGGGGATGTGCGTGCTCAGCCGCTAAACAGCAACCTTAAGTCTGTAGGAGGGCCAGACAAGATAGGGTTCTTTGTGTACAAGAGGTTCGAAAATCAAAATCAAGCAAGATTTTCCCCTTCTGGTAAACATGAGATTTCTGTTCTCATTGAGCTTGCCTTAGGACACCTGCGCTATTGTTTCACAAATGTGCCGCCTCAGCCAAACTCCCCACCTCACTGTGTCTTCCGCATTGCTCAGCACCCCGAGGGGCACCGTAAGGCAAAAACACATGCGTTGCATGCTTCTCCACTTGATGGAATAAGTAAAAGGAGACTGAGGGTAGTGGTATTTCACGATCGGCGAAGCTCCCGCCTGTGCTACACCCCCTAAGTCGTTCCACAAAGTCGGACTAGAGTCAAGCTCAACAGGGTCTTCTTTCCCCGCTGATTCCAACAAGCCCGTTCCCTTGGCTGTGGTTTCGCTAGATAGTAGATAGGGAGAGTGGGAATCTCGTTAATCCATTCATGCACGTCACTAATTAGATGGCGAGGCATTTAGATGCCCCAAGCTCCCGTGGCTCAGCTGGTTAGAGCGTTGGTCTTATGAACCGAAGGACAGGGGTTCGAGCCCCCTCGGGAGCACTTTAAAATAGAATTTGAATTACGGACTAATTGGATGACGAGGCATTTGGCTACCTTACGTTTTTCAAATGATATTTTATCGTTCATCTAAATTCTAAAATCTTCAGAAGGCAATTTTTCCCTCTCTTTTGATGCGCAAATTTTTCCCAACTGGGTTCGAGCGTCAGGGTTAGCGCTTGCCGCCGATGCAAATCGGCTTTAAAACCTTATTTTTTTCTGCAGGTCTTTTTTAGTATCATTTGCAACATTAAATTGTACATGATAGAAGAGAACGGGGCAGAAAACAATGCGGCTCCACCTCTGCTGCGTTCAGGCGGCCCCTCGAGCCGCAGACGACCGATCGGCGGAACAGCAGGTCAGAGTTAGAAGAGGCTCCTTTTGGAGTGATTATTGCAAAACCGGAGTCCTCGAGCATCACTAGAAAAGGAGAAGACTCTCAAGACGATGAGGAAATCCAGATATGCGAGCCTGAACCACACATGGGTATGCCGCAAGACGACCCGTCTCCCTACAGCGAGGAGACAGTTTTAGTAGAGATGCCAGAGACAGCAAACGATACGCAGACACTCGAAGGGTCGTTTACCATCATGGAAACGAACGATGATAACCCACCACAGCAGCAAGAGGAACTGTCAGAACTCAACAGCGCTACTTCGCCTTGTCCTGCTGATACAGGACAGCTCGAATGCATCGAATACAGTCACAACAAAGAGCATAGAGGCGCAACCGGTGGAGATAACGACAGACAGCCCACTACTCGCAGAACAGATGGGCCCTAATGGGCAGCAAGAGCAACTGGAGCAATCTACACGGCTGGGGACGATCCCCTTCAAGGAGCTCACCCACCAGCTTCTAGAGGCACGTAGAGTGTGCACCCGTTATTTGATTGCTTGTATCCCCTGTGCGCATCTCTAGATTGTACAGGCAAAACCTTTTGGCTACTTGCAGGGGGTTTAGCCTACTCTCTCAAAGATGCCAACAGAAACACCTCACGCCCTAACTGCATTGCTGCGGCCTCTGATCTACCATAGCAATAACAGTAAAACAAGACAAAACCGTAATATGCTGTGCGTGGAGCTACAGGTCGCTGGCTGCCTGCTACGTCCGCAACTCGCAACGACTGCTACTCTTGCTGCGAACTGCTACTACTGCTGAGAGTAGCAACAATAATATAGGCATGAAGAACAGCAGCAGGAAGAGCAACATCGGCAGCAGCACCACCGGATTTTCCGTAGTGCGGGAAGGGAACTAAGATGCGGGCATCAATTCGTTCCCACGCCCCAATTTGAGCCCTTTTCAAGACTATTTCAGCGATACCTGCAACAATAGCTGCAACTTAGAGGAAACGAGCGGCAAGAGAGGAGCATCTGTTTTGTGAGTCTCTTTAGACAGGCCGGAAAAGTAGCGCATATCCTGGCAGCGTTGTGAGCTCGAAAGAATGTGAATGGGCCTCCTGAGGCAACCGGTGCACCAGCACAGTATCAGCGCCACCAGCAGCGCGCAGTACAGAGGGGGAACGGAAACCACTCGAGCAGCAGCAGCCGCCATACCAACAGCAGCAGCGCCCACAGCGGCCGCAACAGCCACAACAGGAACACCAGCATACCGGTGGTCCTGCTGCCACACCGGCAGCACGCAAACAACAGGCGCTTTACTTCTCACATGCGCCCACACCTGTTGATTTTTTCATGCTCTGACACTCCACAGCAACGACGAAAGCAACGACAAAAGCGGAAGCGGCAAGAGTAAAGAAGAACTGAGGCGTATTACGTCGTGTGTGGCGAAAACGCCGTTAGCCGGCTGCTAGACCCGCAGCCCGCTCCTGCTGCTAGACCCGCAGCCCGCACCTGCTGCTGCTCTTGCTGCAAACTGGTACTACTGCTGAGAGCAGGAACAGGAATATAATGCTGTTCTGAAACCTAAAGAACGGCAGCAGCAACAGCAGCATCGGCTGCAACGGCCACCGAATGGGGGGGGCACTATATCGTCCCCACGCGGTAGTTGTGCTGTGAACCTCCATATATTAAGGCTATTGATACAGTTGCATGAGTAAATATAATTTGTTGCTTCTCGTGCTACACAGGAGAGTTTGCCATATATGGCAGTGTCTCAGGGAAATTAATTAAATGAGACATATAAGCATATCAACTGGACGCGAGTTTATTAGCTCGGCTACTTCATCTAGAAGGGTTTAAAAGCAAGCAATGTTAGTAGAAGCTTAAAACTTAGCACGTCTTCACTCTTCGCAGCATCAACAAAAAAGCATATCGGCAAGGACAGCGGCAGCAACGTTAAGCAATTTGTACGTATTGGCCCCCTCCCTCACTATCCTGCCTGCTGGCGCCGGTCTTTTTGCTGTTTGTGTTTCGGCAGCAGCAGAGAAACTGGCTGTCTGTATGGGCAGTGCTTCGACGGACCTCAGCGGAGACAATTTAGGCCGTTGCTGCGGGGGTCAGCTCTATCCTCTAGCATTATGGGCAAGCGTTGCCCCGCTTTGCCATCACCTGCTACAGCAATAAAGGCAACATTAACCATAATGGCATTACCGAGAGTAGAAGAGGAAGCAACAGCAACAGCCATAGCAGAAAAATCTACAATAGCGGCATTAGCAACCACAGCAATGGCAGCAGCAGCTCTAGCAGCAGGAGAAGCTTCCATGGAGAAGCTGGTCATGCGTTGTGTGTATGCATGCCAGTTGATGAGCTTCGGGATGGCATTCGTAAGGTCGTTAAAAAACTTTAGCTATTCGCCTCCCGAGTTTATGTTATGTGCGCTGATGAGTTTTGGCATGGCATTCTATTAAGGTCGTCAAACGACTGGTCATGATGGTGTGGCTTTGTGGGATGGTGTGATGGGCATTGTGTGTTGCCCGTTTTACTGAGATGATATGAATATTTGTATAGAGCATTCTTAAGGTCTTCAAAAGGCACGTCATGAGGATGGTGTGATGGGTGTTGTGTGTTGTCCGTTTTACTGAGATGATATGAATATTTGTATAGAGCATTCTTAAGGTCTTCAAAAGGCACGTCATGAGGATGGTGTGATGGGTGTTGTGTGTTGTCCGTTTTACTGAGATGATATGAATATTTGTATAGAGCATTCCTAAGGTCTTCAAAAGGCACGTCATGAGGATGGTGTGATGGGTGTTGTGTGTTGTCCGTTTTACTGAGATGATATGAATATTTGTATAGAGCATTCTTAAGGTCTTCAAAAGGCACGTCATGATGACATGTATGTGCAGATGGGGTGGTTAGATTTAAATATTTGAATTTCCATGGTTTCAATGAGACATTGAGAATCGAGGGGTATTATATGCGGCTTTGGGG
>OY986947.1:6016727-6036727 GCA_963920595.1 Eimeria praecox | reverse complement strand
GGCTGGGTTCGCGCGTCAGTGTCAGTGCCTGCGGCCGGTGCAAATCGGCTGTAAATCCTTCTCTTTTTCTACATTTCTTTTTCTTATATCATTTAAAACACCAAATTTCAAAAGATGGAAGAAGAAGAGGCGAAAAACGATGCGGTTTCACCTCTGAACTCAGCTGCGCTCCTGCGGCCCCCACAGCCGCAGCCGACCGCTCGGCGGAACAGCAGTTCAGGGTTGAAAGAGGCCCCTTTTGCAATCATAATTGCAAAACCGAGGTCCTCCAGCAGCCGCAAAGAAGGAGAGGACTCAGAAGATTCTCAAGATGACGAGGAAATGCAGATCTGCGAGTCAGCCCCACACATGGATCTGCCGCAACAAGACCCGTCTGCATGCAATGAGGAGATAGAAGTAGAGCAGGTGTTAGATACGGCAACTGATAATCAGACAGTCCCAGGTCCGATTCCCAGCAGGGGAACGGACGCTGATAATCTACAACAACAGCCAGAGGGATTGTCAGAGCTCGACAGCGGTACCTCGATCTGTCCTGTGGATACAGGACAGCTCGAAGTGTCGAAGTCTACAGCCGTAGCAGATACCGTAGAGGCTCAAATGGTGGAGGAGACGGCTCAGGGCCCCCAAGCAGCAGAGGAGAGCTGCCCTGACAATGGGCAACAGCAGCAAGGGGGGCAATCTACAAGCCCTGCGCGGCTCATCAGCTTCAGGGATCTAGTCCGCCAGTTTGTAGAAGAAAGCAGAGCCAGAAACCTTACACCAGACGGAGAGGGGGAGTCACAGCAGCTAGCAGATGGCAGCAGCATACAGAAGGACAGCGTAGCTCCAGTGTTCAACTGGGGACAAAGGAGCAACGCAAATTCAGCAGAAAACACCCCAGAGAGCATCAACAGAACGCCAAAGGGGGTGGCCACACAGCCTGTCCGCTGCCCCAACTGCAAACGTGTATTCAACTCCGCAAGGGGGCTCTCCCTTCATACACGTAGGGGAGGAAAAGGCAGCTGCGCTCTGAGGAGAAGAGAAATCATCAATCAATGTCAGAACGTGGCAACCCCCATGCCGTTGACGCTCCGTCTCAATAAGCGCATTCAGGAGGAAGCAGATGAAGATGTAAACGAATTGGGTGATAGACCCCGTCTAGCAAAAAGAAGAAGGGGACGAAAAGCACCTACACAGGGCCCCCCAGAGCCGACTCCTACAGAATTGGCAGGGGATCGTGGGATGGCGGGCAGACAGGCAACACCGGCAGCAACAGCAGAGCAGCACAGGCCTACAACAACCGACGGAGAGGCGCTGCTCATAGATAAGTGGCCGGAGAGAGCTCAACAGCAGAGGAACGACCCGATCACGCGTCGAAGACCACTTCGAATACCTCGTCTAACAGCAGAAGCGGGCGCAAGGCTTACAAGACAACTGATGGAACTTGCGCAAACTACTGCTACCAAGATGGTCGACAGCACTTGGGAAGAAGTGGAAGCCGCAGTAGAAGGCTTCACCACTCAGCTTTATGATGCGATTTGGTTTGCAGATAAGAACCCCAAGGAAGCAAATCAACGTGGCAAGAAGAACAAGCCCTCAACGAACACCGAGGACTCAGGAATCCGAAAGACACGCGTGTCCCCAAGGCAGGCTCAAGCACAGGAAAACGTCGACAAGGCGTTGCAAGCACTCCGAGCAGAGGAGAGAGCCCAGCAGGGGAAAGAGTCTGGAGCATCGCTTGATGATAAACTGAAGAAGCGTGCCCTTGAAAGAAATCTACGAACTGCGCGTCGTCGCCTCATCATGATCCTCAAAGAAGAGTCAGCACAAAATCTCCAAGCACTCTACATGAAAGACAGAAAGAAGTGTGTGGAGCAACTACTAGCTGACGAAGATCAACCTAGAAGCCAAGATTGTCCCATCCAACTCAGTGAGCTGGAGGCACACTTTAGAGATCAGCACTCTGAGCAAATAATCGACTCCACTTCTGATGTTGCTCATGAGTTCTTAGACCCCTTGGCTTCAGCCCCTAGTGGAGCGTGTGCGATTGATCTATACTTCACAGAAGAGGATGTGCGTGCTCAGCTGCTAAAGAGCAACCTTAAGTCTGCAGCAGGGCCAGATGGGATAGGGTTTTTTGTGTACAAGAGGTTTGAAGAGGTGCTTGTTCCAGCCATGACCGCGATATACAACGCGTGCTCTCGGCATCGACGTATTCCAGAGAAGTGGAAGGAAAGCGTGACCGTTTTGATTCCCAAGCAGGGCGATCCTAACGATGTGAAGAGTTGGCGACCCATCAATCTACAGGACTGTATCTACAAACTTTATGCAGCACTGTGGGCCAGCAGGATTACGGACTGGGCATCACAGTCCGGGGTTGCCTCCAAGTCGCAGAAGGGATTCATGCCAGTGAATGGGTGCCATGAGCACCTGTTTCTTGCCCAAAGCATCCTCAACTCCACGCGCAGAGGCTCGAAACCGCTGTACATGACGTACTACGACTTGAAAAATGCATTTGGATCCGTTCCCCACGAGCTCATACACGTTGTCTTGAAGGCTCAACGGCTACCGAAGCACGTTCGTGAGATCATCATGGATCTCTATCAAGGAGCGAGCTTCTGCGTAGTGACAAAGGAGGGCTGCACAGGTCGAATTGAGAACCGACGAGGAGTGAAGCAAGGGTGTCCTCTCAGCCCGATCCTCTTCAACCTAGCCATTGAGCCTCTCCTGCAGAGATTAGCAGCTTGTGATCCAGGCCTCGAACTGCGTACGACAGACGGGAGACCGCCGGTGAAGGTCTCTCACATGGCGTATGCAGACGACCTCAAGACGGTTGCTAGTACTCGAGCAGGAATTTCTACACTTCATCAAGTGGTGGTGGACTTCCTCCAGTGGACAGGATTAGAGGCCAACCCGTCCAAATGTGCTACTTTGGGATGGAAGCGAGGAGAAAAGCCACAACAACCCGATCCGGTGCAGCTGAAGCTCCACAACGCGGTGTTGCCGGTGGTCAAGCTAGGGGAGGCGTACAAGTACCTGGGCGTCAAGGATGCGCTGGAATCGTCAGTGCATCAAAATCAAATCCTTCGAGTCATGAGCAAGGCGAAGAAGGACATTACCAAGCTCCTGAGGTCAGCACTCCTTCCCTGGCAGAAACTAGATGCGATTCGCACTTTTGTGATGTCTCGTCTTGACTATCATCTCAGGCATTGTTACCCTTATAGACAGCAGCTGATTGCCTTCGATCGTCATATACGCTCTGCTCTAAAGGCTACCTTCAAGCTTTCAAAGAGCACCGTCGTTGAGATGTTTCATCAGCCCACCTCACATGGTGGTCTTGGGTGTACTTCTCTCATCACGATCGCAACTGCAACGCAGATAGGTCATGCTGTACAAATGCTCAACAGTTCAGACAGCGTGATTCGAGCGGTTGCAGAAGGCCAGCTATTGGAAGTCATCAAAAAGGCTTTCATCTATACACGTGAGAGTGACAAGAGCGACCGGGAAGCGATTATTGCCTATCTCAACGGGCGTGACTTGGGCTGCCTGAAGAGGAGAGGCAAAAGGGTGGACGTTCGAAGCTTATGGACAGAGCTTCCAGGAAGCTTATCGATGAGCAAGACGCGCATCGAGACTGGAAGCAACGAGAGCTATGTTGTTCAGCGAACAGATGGCTCCGAATTGGATCAGAAGCATATCATTAAAAGTATCAAACAGCATATGGCGGAGTGCCAACGGGACGTGTGGAAGGAAAAGGTAGATCAAGGGAAGTCAGTGGCCTATCAGACAGCAGATAGTAATGCTTTCTTGAGAGGTCCCACTCGTCTGAAGCCGGACGAGGTGATCTTCGCCTTAAGAGCACGATCTGCACAACTCCCCACACGAGCATACCTGAAGAAGATTAAGGTCTCAAAGGTATCGCGATGTCGCCACTGTACAGAGGACCCGGAAACCCTAGCGCATGTCCTCAACCACTGCCCTCATCATATGGATAGCAAGATCAAAGACCGACATAACAAGGCGTTGGAGAGGATTGCAACAGCTATCAAGAGCAGCGCGAAGAATAGGGGCAAGAAGCTCCAAATCGACGCCTGCCCTGAGGTTATGGAAACCCTGTTAAGGCCTGATATTATTCTTCGAGATGACAAGCGCAAAGACTTGGCAATAGTAGATGTGGCGGTCGTCTTTGAGGACTACAAGAAGAATTCTCTCGGAGCAGCCCGTCTACAAAAAGAAGAGAAATATCAAAGCCTCAAAAAGCATTACGAAGCGCGAGGATATCGGGTAACAGTACAGGCACTAGTATATGGATCCCTTGGCTGCATTGCACGAGAAAACAGGACGGTACTCACGCAGAGACTTGGAATCTCAGAACGTTCAGCATGGATTGTGCAACGTGAAATTAGTGCCGACTGTATTCGTCTTAGCCAAAAAATCTGGGGGTTTCATGTAGCCGACAGAGGAGACAGAAAACCTCGGAGTGGCGGGCGATCTCGTGGAAATGCTCCAAAATCTGCATGGTTTGATATGTTGATGATATAGTATATGGACACCCTGCATGGTCGTATAATGTGCACTTTCTAAGACGCGTGAAAGCGGTTGGCTCTCACAAAGAAGGGCGTGCCGCAGGAGTATGGGCTCCCTCAGTGAATACCTAACACATAATTTTCTGGGGAAGCAGCTTGCCCCTCCAAAACCCAGTTTTCCTTAAAAATTTCCACGTCATAGTTACGTCCGCCGTTAACCCGCGCTTGATTGAATTTCATCACATTGACATTCAGAGCACTGGGCAGAAATCACATTGCGTCAACACCGTTTGCGGCCATCGCAATGCTTTGTTTTAATTAAACAGTCGGATTCCCCTTGTCCGCTCCAGTTCTGAGTTAGCTGTTCACTGTGTACGCAGACCAGTGGTCACATCGCAGTCAGTGCCAGCGATCCACAGACGCGCCGCGAAGCACGAACGGGCCCGCGCAGCTCCAACCGACGATGAACACACTGGCGCTATACACCCAGCCCTCAGAGCCAATCCTTTTCCCGAAGTTACGGATCCATTTTGCCGACTTCCCTTATCTACTTTCTTCTATCGACCAGAGGCTGCTAACCTTGGAGACCTGATGCGGTTAATGGTACGGCCAGGGGTGTAAATAACAACTTTCCCTCCTCTTTTCAAGGGCAGTCAGGAGCGCACCGGACTCCCTGGAAGCCAGGAAGCTTTACCAACCAGTCAACCCTATCTCCAGATAATCTGATTCCAGGGTATGTTTATAAAGAGGTTGTTAAAAAGCAAAGACAACGCTTCCCGGGGCACCCGCCTGCGTCGAGGAGTTCATTCACGTTACCGTACAGTATCCACGTCCTGGCTCAGGAATATTATCCTGATTCCCTTTCGCGAAATACGAGGACAAAAAAGCCCCGAAATTACCGCAGTTAAGCTTTCGCTTAGGACCGGCTAACCCATGTCCAATTGCTGTTCACATGGAACCCTTCTCCACTTCAGTCTTCAAAGTTCTCATTTGAATATTTGCTACTGCCACCAAGATCTGCACTAGAGACCGTTCCACACAGGCTCACGCCGAATGCTTCGCTACGATCCCCACGTCTTCCTACTCATTATCGCAAAAAGTCTAGTGCTGAAAACTTGCGATAATGGCCTGGTATCGGTAACCCGCTGCAGCGCCATCCATTTTCAGGGCTGGTTCATTCGGCAGGTAAGTTGTTACACACTTCTTAGCGGATTTCGACTTCCATGACCACCGTCCTGCTGTCAAAATGAACCAACACCTTTTATGGTGTCTGATGAGCGAGTATTTAGGCACCTTAACCAAGCGTTAGGAGCATCCCTCATCGCCAGTTCTGCTTACCAAAAATGGCCCACTTGGAGTTCATATTAACCCCAGCAGTTCAATAAAGTAACCACTGGATCTTACCCATTTAAAGTTTGAGAATAGGTCGAGGGCAACGCGCCCCCGAGGCCTCTAATCATTCGCTTTACCTGATAAAACTAATTGAACTCCAGCTATCCTGAGAGAAACTTCGGAAGAAACCAGCTACTAGACGGTTCGATTAGTCTTTCGCCCCTATACCCAAGTTTGACGAACGATTTGCACGTCAGTATCGCTACGAGCTTCCATCAGGCTTTCGCCTGACTTCACCCTACTCAGGCATAGTTCACCATCTTTCGGGTCCTAACAGATGTGCTACAACTCAAACCTCTCACAAAGTTCATGGTCGGTCGTAGGTGCAAGGCATGCAAAAAGCAAAACCTTTCCCTACTCTCACTTTCATTGTGCATACAGGGTTTCCACCCGCATACTCGCACATATGTTAGACTCCTTGGTCCGTGTTTCAAGACGGGTCGGTTGAAACCGTTAAGGACAGCATCGCAGAACGACGGTACTCGAAAGTGTAGCCATCGAACGCGGAAAGCACACCTCAGCAAACACCTGAACAACACAAACCCAAAGGCTATAACAGCCCACGAAAGGCCTACCTTCCTTGGGGAGAATAGTCAAGCGTCCACTGATGCTGACCAACCTCAAGGGATCATAGTGGACCACAGCAGTAAACAGACCTCCCAATCCCTATAACGGAGATATAAGAGATATGACCACTGGACCCCACCGGCACCCTAGAGATACAAAAGTTTCAATCGCTTCCCTTCCAGCAATTTCAGACACTTTTAACTCTCTTTCCAAAGTCCTTTTCATCTTTCCTTCACAGTACTTGTTCGCTATCGGTCTCACGCCAATATTTAGCTTTATGTGAAACTTATCACACATTTTGCGCTCAAATCCCAATGAACGCGACTCAATAAAAGCGCACCGTACGTGGGAGCATGGAGCAGGACAAAGGACGGGACTGTCACCCTCTCTGAAGTTCTGTTCCAAGAAACTTAGACCTGCCCTCCCACTGGCAACGCCTCTAGAGGCTACAATTCGTGAGGCCAAATAAGGGACTCACGATTTTCACTTTGAGCTCTTCCCGCTTCACTCGCCGTTACTAGGGGAATCATTGTTATTTTCTTTTCCTCCGCTTAGTAATATGCTTAAATTCAGCGGGTAACCTCGACTGATTTCAGGTCTAGATATATATATGTTCATACCTTGGAATATATCCCACATCAAGCATAATGATAATAAATTATTATCCCGCACATACATAAATAGGCTTCCAATGGAACATGCCCAATCAATATATGCATGCTAAAATCGTTCATTATTGATGAGATACATATCAGCAGCTTAATAATAAACCACCGTATCTCTTTCATGAACGAAAGGATAACACCATATCAATCTTAATGCTTGTCAGCACACATACATAATAATATGTACTTGTGGTGACTCCAAAACAAATCTTCACACGACGCAATCATATAAAAATACTGCGACGTGCAAATGATACCAACCACACATTCAACGCGCACAGTATCATAAAACTGTGCCCTTCCAATGTTGGTAAGTATACTTATAGAAGAGATCAAAAGACACTGAAACAGACGTGCTGCCGAGAAATCCCGGCAGCGCCATATGCGTTCAGAAATCTGATGGTTCACTAAAATCTGCAATTCACAATGCGTATCGCATTTCGCTGCGTCCTTCATCGATGCGTGAGCCAAGACATCCATTGCTGAAAGTTTTTTTAAGCAAAATGCTTCTTCTTTTTTGCATTAAATAACGCACCAACGCTGCTGTGTGATCTATTTAGGACATGCATACACATCATACATACACAAGCCACGCCAATGCATGCATGCATGCTGCATGCAGCCCTTAACAGCCCCACCACAGACAGCCTTAAAAATGCGCTAACTCCCCCCCCCCCCCCCCCGTTCCAAATCGCATGCGGCAGCATGCAAAAACAGAGAGGAGAGGTGCAAGCATAAAACACTTCTTACATCTTCTACAAAGAACGTTGTGGAGGAAAAAACACAGAGATTCAAGGATTGATTTACGTTCGTTAGTAGGCGATCCCCAAAAGCAGGCTTCCAACATCGCAAAACGCTTCCAATAAGCTATTCGCCAATGATGAAATCGCTTGGAGACGCACAATCAATGTGTGAATGATCCTTCCGCAGGTTCACCTACGGAAACCGTGTTACGACTTTTGCATCCTTTAGAGGGCTCTATTTACGCAACTTCCCGGCCAGCCCCAAAGTGGGGTTGGCCAGTCCGATGAATTCACAGGACCCTCCGATCGGTTGCAGCGACGGGCGGTGTGTACAAGGGGCAGAGACGTAGTCGGCGCAAGCTGCTGACTTGCGCCTACTAGGCATTCCTCGTTGAAGACTAATAATTGCAATAATCTATCCCCATCACGATGCACCCTCACAAGATTACCCAGCCCCATCGGGCAAGGTAAAAACTCGTTGCATGCATCAGTGTAGCGCGCGTGCAGCCCAGAACATCTAAGGGCATCACAGACCTGTTATTGCCTCAAACTTCCTTGCGTTAGACACGCAAAGTCCCTCTAAGAAGTGATACAGTAACCGAAGTTACTGACCCTATTTAGCAGGCCAAGGTCTCGTTCGTTATCGAAATTAACCAGACAGATCACTCCACCAACTAAGAACGGCCATGCACCACCACCCATAGAATCAAGAAAGAGCTATCAATCTGTCAATCCTTCCCATGTCTGGACCTGGTGAGTTTCCCCGTGTTGAGTCAAATTAAGCCGCAGGCTCCACGCCTGGTGGTGCCCCTCCGTCAATTCCTTTAAGTTTCAGCCTTGCGACCATACTCCCCCCAGAACCCAGAGACTTTGATTTCTCATGAGGTGCAGGAGAAGCCAAGGTAGGCATTTCCCTATCTCTAGTCGGCATAGTTTATGGTAGAGATTACGACGGTATCTAATCGTCTTCAAACCCCCTACTGTCGTTCTTGATTAATGAAAACATCCTTGGCAAATGCTTTCGCAGTAGTTCGTCTTTAACAAATCTAAGAATTTCACCTCTGACAGTTAAATACGAATGCCCCCAACTGTCCCTATTAATCATTACCTTGGTCCTAGAAACCAACAAAATAGAACCGAGGTCCTATCTTATTATTCCATGCTGCAGTATTCAGGGCGACAAGCCTGCTTGAAACACTCTATTTTTCTCAAAGTAAAAGTTCCAGAACACCTACCAACGCAATAAAGCGCCAGAGGCTACCAGAAATATGCCGAGGGCAAACCACGCGCACACCCATACGGGCAGCGCAGGCTGACCACGACAGAAATCCAACTACGAGCTTTTTAACTGCAACAACTCTAATATACACTATTGGAGCTGGAATTACCGCGGCTGCTGGCACCAGACTTGCCCTCCAATTGTTACTCTGGAAGGGTTTTACATTCCCATCATTCCAATTACAAAGCATAAAATGCCCTGTATTGTTATTTCTCGTCACTACCTCGAAACTGTTTTCATTGGGTAATTTGCGCGCCTGCTGCCTTCCTTAGATGTGGTAGCCGTTTCTCAGGCTCCCTCTCCGGAATCGAACCCTAATTCCCCGTTACCCGTCACTGCCACGGTAGGCCAATACCCTACCGTCGAAAGCTGATAGGTCAGAAACTTGAATGATCCATCGCGGGCCCGAAAGCCAACTGCGATCCGTTCGGTTACTATGAATCACCATGACTCCACAAAAGTGGGTTGGTTTTGTATCTAATAAACACAGCCCCTCCAGAGAAGGTAGCTTTTGCGCATGTATTAGCCATAGAATTACCATGGTTATCCATGTAAAAAAGACCATCAAATAAACTATAACTGTTTTAATGAGCCATTCGCAGTTTCACCGTATAAAAGCTTATACTTAGACATGCATGGCTTAATCTTTGAGACAAGCATATGACTACTGGCAGGATCAACCAGGTTGCTATCGTCATCCTCCTCCACCATGGCCATAAAACACACAAATCATTCCATCTCGTATTGTTCATCTGAAATAAACAAACGAGGAGGAACAAAATGCGTAAAACGCCATGGAGAAAAGAATAATAACTTATCACCACAGGTCATTATCTTATCATTTCCACAAAACAGATAAAAGAAGACACACTCGCCCCCCACAATCCATTTTGTAGTAAAGATAATAACACTTTAGTGGCTTCAGAAACATTCTTATCATTCCAAACCCTCTTAAAGAGTCCAAGGTCTAATAAGAATGTCCCAAACAAATCCAAAAGCACACCCCACCGCCACAAATATCATCATAGTTCGTCATATTACCCTGGAAACTTGGAATAATCTTCCTTGCCTGCTGCATAAAGCAATCTTCTTAAAGCGTATGTATATAACGCTTCTAATCAATTGCCATCACAAACAAAAAAGATACACAAGAATCCTTGGCAACGAACCATGCTTTCCAAGCGCCCGAATTGCCCCCCCCGCATCAGCATCTCCTCCACTTGATCTCGCCTCTGTCCGTTTGCAAAAGGATTGAATAATATATACGTATAAAAAGACAATCTGACCATATATATATATATATACATATATATATATATAGCCACAATGCACTTCTATACGCAATATCGTCCCACCCCAAGAAACAAAACAAAAGCCAAACCAAAAATTGGAAGCGCTGGAAGGACAAATCCATAACGCTCTATTTTTCTTCCCACAAATTTCTTTGCAGGACACACCAATACAACACCAACAACTCCGCTCCCAAAATGCAGCTTCATTCGGGGTATCAACAAATCAAATGCTCAAAAAGCAAATGAAATCCCCCCACATCCTAAACATCTCAAAATGATGTTCTTTCAAACGAACCCCACAACCATCTAGCTTCTCTGACGCACAGGTGAAGCATCCATGGCAATGAGATCATCTGTCTTCATCCTGCCCAAGAAAAATATAAGCTTCCTTTCTCTACACACTACCACTACAAACAGCTTGGCCATCCTTTCTTCGACAACCACCCAAAATGGGAGAACAGCAAAACCAGGACATTACACACATTCAGAAGTGAATTATCCTGTTGCCATTCACAGCTGTTGCAGAAGCAGCGCAATCTCCCCTCAACATACGCTCACATATGAATGGCGACCTTCCCCGCGTAGGCTCCTCACACGAATCTAATTCTATTTCCACCCAAACACACCAACAAAAACTTTTGTCAAAGATACATGAACGCTTTTGCGACGCAATTCACCAGTCTACCACTACCTCCCATCAGCCAAAAGCGTCTTGTAGTTTCTGCTCCTTAAAGCGAACTTTTGCATACCCTCTGAATTCTTCTCACCTCCCAAATATACTTAAGACTCACTGAAAGCTAACCAGCTCATGTATCCCTTCGTGTGCCACACAACACAAATCCCTCCCTATCCCTGTCTTCTCCAGCGAGCCAAGAAAACTCCAGAGCAGCATCTTTACCAACATATACAAGCATAATTCAAGAAGAAAAAATGGCATCAAGAAAATCCACAGAAAACTCTAGGACAGCTTGCTGAACATCCTGCATTGCTTGGTCCTCATCATGTTGAGAAAGTGGTGCAGAATCAAGGTCATCGCAAAGTCGAGACAACCCCCTTAATAACTTGCACATCGGATTGAACTAAATTACCGAGCATATACTGATTGATGCTGCAAATAAAATTC
The DNA here is from genome assembly GCA_963920595.1 of Eimeria praecox. Classification (NCBI taxonomy): domain Eukaryota; phylum Apicomplexa; class Conoidasida; order Eucoccidiorida; family Eimeriidae; genus Eimeria; species Eimeria praecox. The sequence continues at coordinate 6,025,161 of OY986947.1, read as the reverse complement.
TATATGGAGGAGCCCGCCTTAATAAAACTAGAAAAAAGCACAGTAGAGACCTAACCACCTCAAGAAAAGCAAACTCCAGCGGTTGAGACGCCTGCTGCTGTAAAAGAAAGAATACAATTCACACGGACCATGTTCCTCATTGCTGCCTCAAAAACCAAAAGGAAAAGTATAAACAAACCTCATTGAAGAAATCCAATTAAAAGGAAAATGCAGCATTCGCTGAAAAATATATCTACTGCTGCCTGTTCCAGACCACCCTCTCTCACCCCCCCTGCACACGCGCGCGCGCGCCCCCACAGGCTGCGGTTGATGGCGATCGCATCCATCCTTCCACTGACTGTACGGTACGTAAATGTGGCTACAAGACTTACAGGCATGAACATGTTAACACTGCAGTAATTTGAATCTTTCTATCTGGATCATTTGTGCTTTGCGTCTACACGATAACACTTTGTTGAAGGTGTGCACCCGATGGAGCTCTAGTAAGATGAAGGCACAGTCGCAATGCACCAGGCAAATCCTGATTAGGGCTTTGGTGTACGGCTATATTACACAAATTGTATGGGAGGGATGCTCGTATATGCAATGTACCTGGCATTTGATGCACTCTGGCAGTGTTGGCAAACCGCCAATTGCTAGGCATAAATGCAAACCAAAAGGGACGAACTGGACCCTTACAACATATTTTGTAAGGACCTATGCTCCGCATGAACCCTCATGACATTATATGAGAATGATACGAGGGTTTCCATATGTTTTTGTTGTTTCCTTTGATTTGGAGCGCTTTTCGTCGTTTGTGCAAGGCTGGCTTGAACACAGTTTCTGGTGTCTTCTTATTTTTGTTCCAGTAAAGCATTGACGGTGGTGGTTTCAGTTGGTGCGCAGGTAGGTGGAGTAGGAAACCATTAGCATAATACGTGATCAATGTACCTTGGCAATTTGTACAAAATGATGAACCTCGTGCTTCTACCGCATCTTGGAGTGGCTTGGGTTTAGTTAAGGCGTGCAGTCTACGGTTGACCGGAGCAGGCACAACATAAAAAACACGCTGTGGGTAACAGCACAGTTTCAAGCTTAATAGTTGAAAGTACATTGGGACTTGGCAGGCAAGTAATGCTTGCTATCAGTTATTCAGAAGCTGTCCTTCATATGGCTATAGGAGCATCAGTTTCATGGGGAAACATCCCTTATCATTTACCAGTTTTGTATTAAACCGACGTTTTTTCTCCTCGGAGCTCAATGCAGTTGTGTATGGATAAAGACAAAAGAGACACATGTGCAATAGCTGAATGCAGAATGCATGTCTCTACATATCATGAGGCATAGGTTGAATGAGGGTTACGGCGGGCATTATTGCTCATCGTACCGCATTGCTTTTGTGTGCTAATTATTGACGGGAAATGCATCTTGTTCCGGTTTCTATTGAGTCTACTTGAGCCTGAGTTGACCATCAAGAAGCTCAGCACATTATATTGCGCAAAGAAAGAAGAATTCAACCATCCATTGATAGATACACGGGAGGATACTGTGACTCTTTTCTAGTTTAGGCTGCAGCTATGATTTCATTGTGAAAGCTGTTGTGTTTTCATTGCAAAGCTTTCACTTCTGCTCGACCTGCTCTGATGGGCGTGCATATTAGAATATTATTAAACTTTGTTATTAAACATTGTTATTGAACAGGATAGAATTCGGGATGCAATATTTGATGGTCAGCAAAATAGGATTGCTATATGAATTGCTTGCCAAAATGGTAGAACACCCTGCCAGGGAAAATACAACTGAAATAGACGCAAGCTTAGGGATTTGTAGTTTATAGGCAAGCCACACACGTAGTAACTCCCGAAGTTGGGAGCTGGGACTTTGTGTTACTGTAGCGCCTGACGAGTTGGATTTTAGAAGTCATGCCTAACTCGTGGAAAGACACTTTGTGTTGTGTTCCATCAAACTTGCTAGTAGCGCAAACGAGAGGATAACCTTGTGGCACATAAAGCGATGGGCAATCGCATCACCAGAAGCAGGCAGCCTTCCCTATCCTTATGCTTATACATGCCAAACCTGATGTCATCACTATAGTGATTTTCGCATACCATGATAATTGTTGGTGATATAACCGCGGGTTTGCCGGATCTTTTTACTGCTGGGGTAGCAGCGTGCAACGATTAGCCTAAACAACTACAGGAAGAAGGAATGCCTAGAATGAAAATAATTGCTTTGGTTCACACCATGTTGGCTTCGGTTCCGGAAGCTTCCATAAAGGGAGGGAAATATCAGGCGGAAGATAGAGCATATTGATGCATATCCGGTGCATGAGGCATGCATGCTACACTAAAAGAAAGAACAAACACAGGATCCGCTGAAACAGCTGTCGCAGAGCCACCGCCTTCATGTGCAAAATTTGGACAACGAAAGGTGGCGCTAATCCAGCCGAAGCAAATCCTGAAGCTGTTAAGGAGCAAGAAACAATGGCATCTTCAAAAACACAAATAAGTTTTTTGCTTTTATAGTCGTTTCTATCCCAACTCATGTATGACGTGTTCCTTCATTGCTGGCTGGTACTCGTCAGACACGTGCCGAGGCAGGCCATGTGCGCTGTCCTTGCTGTTTAGGTGAAGCGGAAAGGAACGGTATGTTATATCGGTGCGCTAAGCGTTGGTGTTGTTCTTTGCACCTAGAGTTGCGCTTACGCGGTAATCCAAACTGCAGGTGCTGTTGCTTGTGCATAGCCTCCAATTAGTGCAGTAGCACGTGCGTTTAGGGCACTATGCAGCTAGTGCAATAACAGATGAGCTTCTGTTATTATCCGGTTTCATTTACCTACCATCACCATTGTCATGTGTTGCTGATAAATCTGCATTCTTCTCCCTTCGCAGCACTGTAGATAGGCCATCAGTTTACTTCATTCTGAACTGTGAACCTTGATGTTATTCAATCCTACCAATATGCCTTCATTCGGCGTAATAAAACACCTTATTATATCGAAGAGTCGCGTTCCATCAGCGACAACATTTTGTTTCTGATGGAAGCCAATTCTTCCCTACAGTATCGTGATGATTGCAGAAGAACAGCTCATGAGTACTGCACCTTCAGCATGGTTCTCCTTAGAGTAATATCACTTTCAGCTACTCCTGCTGCAGAGCGCAACAACTTTCGCAACTTACTTTCATGCCACAGGATGACTCATTAGCCCTTCTTGGTGCCAACACCACCTCTCTAAGTGGCACTATCGTAGAGTTGCCATCAGTCTCCCGCCCCCTACGTAGTAATGTGTTGTGAAATTACACCCTTACAGCCGATTGGTATGCTTCCATGCTTAATTTTATTCCGTTCCTACTTATACTAGCAAGCGACGTTTGCCTTGCAATGACGATTCGTCTTGTTGCGCGTCTGCGTTAGTACATGGATGCCGCCTAGCCAAAAGCGATGTAACTACATACGATTCTAGAAGAAGCAGCTTCAAACAGAATGCATTATCTAACAACGTCTTCACATGATTCCCACGGTTCACCCTATTCCCAGTCAGTACTGCCATCCCTGTCTACCTACTCCGTTGGCTCATGCTGTATCAAGATGGGTATCAGCGATAAACAATGGCGCACAAAAGCATGAACGCCCTCCAGCGCTCGCCATCTGGCGTCGTCAATGCACTCAGACTGCCGCAAGGCAGAGCTAATCTAGTAAGGCTGCTTGAATACCCCAGGGCGGCAGCGTATTTGTAGGCAAAGGCAGCTCTAAGCAAGGTTTATGGAAAAAAGCGGGGGAAACAAACGTTTGTGCCGCTGTGTTGAAGCTGCGTTTTAATACCGTAAGTAAACGGGAGGTGAAGGCAGCTGCAGCTGCTCTGCTGGACACTGAAGCGCTTTCTGGTCCGACAGCGCTTTGAATAGAATCATAGGCAACAACAGCAATCATCAGCATGCAGTATGCATAGCGGTTCAGCAGGTGCATGGATTTCCCGAGCGGGTTTTGCCAAGTGTCATTTCCCAAACTAAAGCGAAGTTGAACTGGTCTTTGCAATCTTCTTGCTGCAACAAAGCATCATTCGGGATATAACCACCCACTGAGCATTGAATAATCTAAACCTGCATGATTTAGCATGCATCGGACCAAAGCTGGTGCGCGATGGTGTCAGTTCCAGCTCCCCTTATCCACAAGCGGAAAACGGCTCCAAGGAATACCTGGTATTCGCAATCTTTCGAACCAGTCAAACGCATGCCACGTCAGCATGCCCTTGTGCAAAATCCTAATGCACAAATAACCTGTCCAACGGCACCTCATACAATTTAATCGCCCACCGCTCAGCTTGCCTGTTCCTGTCACGGGAAAACACAATAAAACAGCCGCCAATACCACACAGCTTCGTTTCATATTATCTACACGCACCTTCTGTCAAAGAGAACGGACTACGGCTGCGGTCTGTCATAATTGGCAGTTGCTCCGCTCTGCCCTTCCATCTAGCACATTTTGAAAGCAAAAGGAGATAGTCGAAGCTTAGCTTTAAGCATTCCGTCACTCGTCCCAACACCTGCAGCGGGAGCGAACGAACAAAGGGGGCGGCAGTAGCAGCAAAGTAATGCTGATTTCTTTGAGCGTAAAGCCCTTTTGTTTGCACGTCAGTGACAAGAGCAGGAGGCACAGTACCTACTGCTTCACCAAAGGGGCTGCTGTTCTGTAGGGATCAGCAGCTGACCCAATATATTCCAGGATACTAGAGCTCTGGAGATTATGGAGCAAATGGTGTCAACGGGCGGCCCCTACTCGGTGTCCGCACCTGTTGTTATTCCTGCTGCACCTCGCACCGGTGGTGCTGCTGCAACCGCTACTGCAGCTGCTGTCACTGGTGGACTTGCCTTAACGATTGCACCCGTTATTTGATTGCTTGTATCCCCTGTGCACATCTCTAGATTGTACAGGCAAAACCTTTTGGCTACTTGCAGGGGGTTTAGGCTACTCTCTCAAAGATGTCAACGGAAACACCTCACGCCCTAACTGCATTGCTGCGGCCTCTCATCTACCATAGCAATAACAGTAAAACAAGACAAAACCGTAATATGCTGTGTGTGGAGCTACAGGTCGCTGGCTGCCTGCTACTTCCGCAACTCGCAACGACTGCTACTCTTGCTGCGAACTGCTACTACTGCTGAGAGTAGCAACAATAATATAGGCATGAAGAACAGCAGCAGGAAGAGCAACAGCGGCAGCAGCACCACCGGATTTTCCGTAGTGCGGGAAGGGAACTAAGATGGGGGCATCAATTCGTTCCCACGCCCCAATTTGAGCCCTTTTCAAGACTATTTCAGCGATACCTGCAACAATAGCTGCAACTTAGAGGAAACGAGCGGCAAGAGAGGAGCATCTATTTTGTGAGTCTCTTTAGACAGGCCGGAAAAGTAGAGCATATCCTGGCAGCGTTGTGAGCTCGAAAGAATGTGAATGGGCCTACTGAGGCAACCGGTGCACCAGCACATTATCAGCGCCACCAGCAGCACGCAGTACAGAGGGGGAACGGAAACCACTCGAGCAGCAGCAGCCGCCATACCAACAGCAGCAGCGCCCACAGCGGCCGCAACAGCCACAACAGGAACACCAGCATACCGGTGGTCCTGCTGCCACACCGGCAGCACGCAAACAACAGGCGCTTTACTTCTCACATGCGCCCACACCTGTTGATTTTTTCATGCTCTGACACCCCACAGCAACGACGAAAGCAACGACAAAAGCGGAAGCAGCAAGAGTAAAGAAGAACTGAGGCGTATTACGTCGTGTGTGGCGAAAACGCCGTTAGCCGGCTGCTAGACCCGCAGCCCGCACCTGCTGCTAGACCCGCAGCCCGCACCTGCTGCTGCTCTTGCTGCAAACTGGTACTACTGCTGAGAGCAGGAACAGGAATATAATGCTGTTCTGAAACCTAAAGAACGGCAGCAGCAACAGCAGCATCGGCTGCAGCGGCCACCGAATGGGGGGGGCACTATATCGTCCCCACGCGGTAGTTGTGCTGTGAACCTCCATATATTAAGGCTATTGATACAGTTGCATGAGTAAATATAATTTGTTGCTTCTCGTGCTACACAGGAGAGTTTGCCATATATGGCAGTGTCTCAGGGAAATTAATTAAATGAGACATATAAGCATATCAACTGGACGCGAGTTTATTAGCTCGGCTACTTCATCTAGAAGGGTTTAAAAGCAAGCAATGTTAGTAGAAGCTTAAAACTTCGCACGTCTTCACTCTTCGCAGCATCAACAAAAAAGCATATCGGCAAGGACAGCGGCAGCAACGTTAAGCAATTTGTACGTATTGGCCCCCTCCCTCACTATCCTGCCTGCTGGCGCCGGTCTTTTTGCTGTTTGTGTTTCGGCAGCAGCAGAGAAACTGGCTGTCTGTATGGGCAGTGCTTCGACGGACCTCAGCGGAGACAATTTAGGCCGTTGCTGCGGGGGTCAGCTCTATCCTCTAGCATTATGGGCAAGCGTTGCCCCGCTTTGCCATCACCTGCTACAGCAATAAAGGCAACATTAACCATAATGGCATTACCGAGAGTAGAAGAGGAAGCAACAGCAACAGCCATAGCAGAAAAATCTACAATAGCGGCATTAGCAACCACAGCAATGGCAGCAGCAGCTCTAGCAGCAGGAGAAGCTTCCATGGAGAAGCTGGTCATGCGTTGTGTGTATGCATGCCAGTTGATGAGCTTCGGGATGGCATTCGTAAGGTCGTTAAAAAACTTTAGCTATTCGCCTCCCGAGTTTATGTTATGTGCGCTGATGAGTTTTGGCATGGCATTCTATTAAGGTCGTCAAACGACTGGTCATGATGGTGTGGCTTTGTGGGATGGTGTGATGGGCATTGTGCGTTGTCCGTTTTACTGAGATGATACGAATATTTGTATAGAGCATTCTTAAGGTCTTCAAAAGGCACGTCATGAGGATGGTGTGATGGGTGTTGTGTGTTGTCCGTTTTACTGAGATGATATGAATATTTGTATAGAGCATTCTTAAGGTCTTCAAAAGGCACGTCATGAGGATGGTGTGATGGGTGTTGTGTGTTGTCCGTTTTACTGAGATGATATGAATATTTGTATAGAGCATTCTTAAGGTCTTCAAAAGGCACGTCATGATGACATGTATGTGCAGATGGGGTGGTTAGATTTAAATATTTGAATTTCCATGGTTTCAATGAGACATTGAGAATCGAGGGGTATTATATGCGGCTTTGGGGAAATGGATTGCATCCCAGCAAGCATAAATTTATTCAGATGATACGAATCATCTGCATTGCATTCTTAAGGTCTTCAAAAGGCACGTCATGAGGATGGTGTGATGGGTGTTGTGTGTTGTCCGTTTTACTGAGATGATATGAATATTTGTATAGAGCATTCTTAAGGTCTTCAAAAGGCACGTCATGAGGATGGTGTGATGGGTGTTGTGTGTTGTCCGTTTTACTGAGATGATATGAATATTTGTATAGAGCATTCTTAAGGTCTTCAAAAGGCACGTCATGATGACATGTATGTGCAGATGGGGTGGTTAGATTTAAATATTTGAATTTCCATGGTTTCAATGAGACATTGAGAATCGAGGGGTATTATATGCGGCTTTGGGGAAATGGATTGCATCCCAGCAAGCATAAATTTATTCAGATGATACGAATCATCTGCATTGCATTCTTAAGGTCTTCAAAAGGCACGTCATGAGGATGGTGTGATGGGTGTTGTGTGTTGTCCGTTTTACTGAGATGATATGAATATTTGTATAGAGCATTCTTAAGGTCTTCAAAAGGCACGTCATGAGGATGGTGTGATGGGTGTTGTGTGTTGTCCGTTTTACTGAGATGATATGAATATTTGTATAGAGCATTCTTAAGGTCTTCAAAAGGCACGTCATGATGACATGTATGTGCAGATGGGGTGGTTAGATTTAAATATTTGAATTTCCATGGTTTCAATGAGACATTGAGAATCGAGGGGTATTATATGCGGCTTTGGGGAAATGGATTGTATCCCAGCAAGCATAAATTTATTCAGATGATACGAATCATCTGCATTGCATTCTTAAGGTCTTCAAAAGGCACGTCATGAGGATGGTGTGATGGGTGTTGTGTGTTGTCCGTTTTACTGAGATGATATGAATATTTGTATAGAGCATTCTTAAGGTCTTCAAAAGGCACGTCATGAGGATGGTGTGATGGGTGTTGTGTGTTGTCCGTTTTACTGAGATGATATGAATATTTGTATAGAGCATTCTTAAGGTCTTCAAAAGGCACGTCATGAGGATGGTGTGATGGGTGTTGTGTGTTGTCCGTTTTACTGAGATGATATGAATATTTGTATAGAGCATTCTTAAGGTCTTCAAAAGGCACGTCATGATGACATGTATGTGCAGATGGGGTGGTTAGATTTAAATATTTGAATTTCCATGGTTTCAATGAGACATTGAG
>OY986947.1:5989227-6011727 GCA_963920595.1 Eimeria praecox | reverse complement strand
GCTTCACTCGCCGTTACTAGGGGAATCATTGTTATTTTCTTTTCCTCCGCTTAGTAATATGCTTAAATTCAGCGGGTAACCTCGACTGATTTCAGGTCTAGATATATATATGTTTATATCTTGGAAATATTTTGGAATATATCCCACATTAAGCATAATTGATAATAAATTATTATCCCTCACATACATAAATAGGCTTCCAATAGAACATACCCAATATATGCATGCTAAAATCATTCATTATTGTTGAGATACATATCAGCAGCTTAATAATAAACCACCGTATCTCTTTCATGAACGAAAGGATAACACCATATCAATCTTATGCTTGTCAGCACACATACATAATAATATGTACTTGTGGTGACTCCAAAACAAATCTTCACACGACGCAATTATATAAAAATACTGCGACGTGCAAATGATACCAACCACACATTCAACGCGCACAGTATCATAAAACTGTGCCCTGCCAATGTTGGTAAGTATACTTATAGAAGAGATCAAAAGACACTGAAACAGACGTGCTGCCGAGAAATCCCGGCAGCGCCATATGCGTTCAGAAATCTGATGGTTCACTAAAATCTGCAATTCACAATGCGTATCGCATTTCGCTGCGTCCTTCATCGATGCGTGAGCCAAGACATCCATTGCTGAAAGTTTTTTTAAGCAAAACGCTTCTTCTTTTTTGCATTAAATAGCGCACAAACGCTGCTGTGTGATCTATTTAGGACATGCATACACACATCATACATACACAAGCCACGCCAATGCATGCATGCATGCTGCATGCAGCCCTAAACAGCCCCACCACAGCCTTAAACATGCGCTAACTCCCCCCCCCCCCCCCCGTTCCAAATCGCATGCGGCAACATGCAAAAACAGAGAGGAGAGGTGCAAGCATGAAACACTTCTTTCATCTTCTACAAAGAACGTTGTGGAGGAAAAAACACAGAGATTCAAGGATTGATTTACGTTCGTTAGTAGGCGATCCCCAAAAGCAGGCTTCCAACATCGCAAAACGCTTCCAATAAGCTATTCGCCAATGATGAAATCGCTTGGAGACGCACAATCAATGTGTGAATGATCCTTCCGCAGGTTCACCTACGGAAACCGTGTTACGACTTTTGCATCCTTTAGAGGGCTCTATTTACGCAACTTCCCGGCCAGCCCCAAAGTGGGGTTGGCCAGTCCGATGAATTCACAGGACCCTCCGATCGGTTGCAGCGACGGGCGGTGTGTACAAGGGGCAGGGACGTAGTCGGCGCAAGCTGCTGACTTGCGCCTACTAGGCATTCCTCGTTGAAGACTAATAATTGCAATAATCTATCCCCATCACGATGCACCCTCACAAGATTACCCAGCCCCATCGGGCAAGGTAAAAACTCGTTGCATGCATCAGTGTAGCGCGCGTGCAGCCCAGAACATCTAAGGGCATCACAGACCTGTTATTGCCTCAAACTTCCTTGCGTTAGACACGCAAAGTCCCTCTAAGAAGTGATACAGTAACCGAAGTTACTGACCCTATTTAGCAGGCCAAGGTCTCGTTCGTTATCGAAATTAACCAGACAGATCACTCCACCAACTAAGAACGGCCATGCACCACCACCCATAGAATCAAGAAAGAGCTATCAATCTGTCAATCCTTCCCATGTCTGGACCTGGTGAGTTTCCCCGTGTTGAGTCAAATTAAGCCGCAGGCTCCACGCCTGGTGGTGCCCCTCCGTCAATTCCTTTAAGTTTCAGCCTTGCGACCATACTCCCCCCAGAACCCAGAGACTTTGATTTCTCATGAGGTGCAGGAGAAGCCAAGGTAGGCATTTCCCTATCTCTAGTCGGCATAGTTTATGGTAGAGATTACGACGGTATCTAATCGTCTTCAAACCCCCTACTGTCGTTCTTGATTAATGAAAACATCCTTGGCAAATGCTTTCGCAGTAGTTCGTCTTTAACAAATCTAAGAATTTCACCTCTGACAGTTAAATACGAATGCCCCCAACTGTCCCTATTAATCATTACCTTGGTCCTAGAAACCAACAAAATAGAACCGAGGTCCTATCTTATTATTCCATGCTGCAGTATTCAGGGCGACAAGCCTGCTTGAAACACTCTATTTTTCTCAAAGTAAAAGTTCCAGAACACCTACCAACGCAATAAAGCGCCAGAGGCTACCAGAAATATGCCGAGGGCAAACCACGCGCACACCCATACGGGCAGCGCAGGCTGACCACGACAGAAATCCAACTACGAGCTTTTTAACTGCAACAACTCTAATATACACTATTGGAGCTGGAATTACCGCGGCTGCTGGCACCAGACTTGCCCTCCAATTGTTACTCTGGAAGGGTTTTACATTCCCATCATTCCAATTACAAAGCATAAAATGCCCTGTATTGTTATTTCTCGTCACTACCTCGAAACTGTTTTCATTGGGTAATTTGCGCGCCTGCTGCCTTCCTTAGATGTGGTAGCCGTTTCTCAGGCTCCCTCTCCGGAATCGAACCCTAATTCCCCGTTACCCGTCACTGCCACGGTAGGCCAATACCCTACCGTCGAAAGCTGATAGGTCAGAAACTTGAATGATCCATCGCGGGCCCGAAAGCCAACTGCGATCCGTTCGGTTACTATGAATCACCATGACTCCACAAAAGTGGGTTGGTTTTGTATCTAATAAACACAGCCCCTCCAGAGAAGGTAGCTTTTGCGCATGTATTAGCCATAGAATTACCATGGTTATCCATGTAAAAAAGACCATCAAATAAACTATAACTGTTTTAATGAGCCATTCGCAGTTTCACCGTATAAAAGCTTATACTTAGACATGCATGGCTTAATCTTTGAGACAAGCATATGACTACTGGCAGGATCAACCAGGTTGCTATCGTCATCCTCCTCCACCATGGCCATAAAACACACAAATCATTCCATCTCGTATTGTTCATCTGAAATAAACAAACGAGGAGGAACAAAATGCGTAAAACGCCATGGAGAAAAGAATAATAACTTATCACCACAGGTCATTATCTTATCATTTCCACAAAACAGATAAAAGAAGACACACTCGCCCCCCACAATCCATTTTGTAGTAAAGATAATAACACTTTAGTGGCTTCAGAAACATTCTTATCATTCCAAACCCTCTTAAAGAGTCCAAGGTCTAATAAGAATGTCCCAAACAAATCCAAAAGCACACCCCACCGCCACAAATATCATCATAGTTCGTCATATTACCCTGGAAACTTGGAATAATCTTCCTTGCCTGCTGCATAAAGCAATCTTCTTAAAGCGTATGTATATAACGCTTCTAATCAATTGCCATCACAAACAAAAAAGATACACAAGAATCCTTGGCAACGAACCATGCTTTCCAAGCGCCCGAAATGCCCCCCCCGCATCAGCATCTCCTCCACTTGATCTCGCCTCTGTCCGTTTGCAAAAGGATTGAATAATATATACGTATAAAAAGACAATCTGACCATATATATATATATATATACATATATATATATATAGCCACAATGCACTTCTATACGCAATATCGTCCCACCCCAAGAAACAAAACAAAAGCCAAACCAAAAATTGGAAGCGCTGGAAGGACAAATCCATAACGCTCTATTTTTCTTCCCACAAATTTCTTTGCAGGACACACCAATACAACACCAACAACTCCGCTCCCAAAATGCAGCTTCATTCGGGGTATCAACAAATCAAATGCTCAAAAAGCAAATGAAATCCCCCCACATCCTAAACATCTCAAAATGATGTTCTTTCAAACGAACCCCACAACCATCTAGCTTCTCTGACGCACAGGTGAAGCATCCATGGCAATGAGATCATCTGTCTTCATCCTGCCCAAGAAAAATATAAGCTTCCTTTCTCTACACACTACCACTACAAACAGCTTGGCCATCCTTTCTTCGACAACCACCCAAAATGGGAGAACAGCAAAACCAGGACATTACACACATTCAGAAGTGAATTATCCTGTTGCCATTCACAGCTGTTGCAGAAGCAGCGCAATCTCCCCTCAACATACGCTCACATATGAATGGCGACCTTCCCCGCGTAGGCTCCTCACACGAATCTAATTCTATTTCCACCCAAACACACCAACAAAAACTTTTGTCAAAGATACATGAACGCTTTTGCGACGCAATTCACCAGTCTACCACTACCTCCCATCAGCCAAAAGCGTCTTGTAGTTTCTGCTCCTTAAAGCGAACTTTTGCATACCCTCTGAATTCTTCTCACCTCCCAAATATACTTAAGACTCACTGAAAGCTAACCAGCTCATGTATCCCTTCGTGTGCCACACAACACAAATCCCTCCCTATCCCTGTCTTCTCCAGCGAGCCAAGAAAACTCCAGAGCAGCATCTTTACCAACATATACAAGCATAATTCAAGAAGAAAAAATGGCATCAAGAAAATCCACAGAAAACTCTAGGACAGCTTGCTGAACATCCTGCATTGCTTGGTCCTCATCATGTTGAGAAAGTGGTGCAGAATCAAGGTCATCGCAAAGTCGAGACAACCCCCTTAATAACTTGCACATCGGATTGAACTAAATTACCGAGCATATACTGATTGATGCTGCAAATAAAATTCTATATGGAGGAGCCCGCCTTAATAAAACTAGAAAAAAGCACAGTAGAGACCTAACCACCTCAAGAAAAGCAAACTCCAGCGGTTGAGACGCCTGCTGCTGTAAAAGAAAGAATACAATTCACACGGACCATGTTCCTCATTGCTGCCTCAAAAACCAAAAGGAAAAGTATAAACAAACCTCATTGAAGAAATCCAATTAAAAGGAAAATGCAGCATTCGCTGAAAAATATATCTACTGCTGCCTGTTCCAGACCACCCTCTCTCACCCCCCCTGCACACGCGCGCGCGCGCCCCCACAGGCTGCGGTTGATGGCGATCGCATCCATCCTTCCACTGACTGTACGGTACGTAAATGTGGCTACAAGACTTACAGGCATGAACATGTTAACACTGCAGTAATTTGAATCTTTCTATCTGGATCATTTGTGCTTTGCGTCTACACGATAACACTTTGTTGAAGGTGTGCACCCGATGGAGCTCTAGTAAGATGAAGGCACAGTCGCAATGCACCAGGCAAATCCTGATTAGGGCTTTGGTGTACGGCTATATTACACAAATTGTATGGGAGGGATGCTCGTATATGCAATGTACCTGGCATTTGATGCACTCTGGCAGTGTTGGCAAACCGCCAATTGCTAGGCATAAATGCAAACCAAAAGGGACGAACTGGACCCTTACAACATATTTTGTAAGGACCTATGCTCCGCATGAACCCTCATGACATTATATGAGAATGATACGAGGGTTTCCATATGTTTTTGTTGTTTCCTTTGATTTGGAGCGCTTTTCGTCGTTTGTGCAAGGCTGGCTTGAACACAGTTTCTGGTGTCTTCTTATTTTTGTTCCAGTAAAGCATTGACGGTGGTGGTTTCAGTTGGTGCGCAGGTAGGTGGAGTAGGAAACCATTAGCATAATACGTGATCAATGTACCTTGGCAATTTGTACAAAATGATGAACCTCGTGCTTCTACCGCATCTTGGAGTGGCTTGGGTTTAGTTAAGGCGTGCAGTCTACGGTTGACCGGAGCAGGCACAACATAAAAAACACGCTGTGGGTAACAGCACAGTTTCAAGCTTAATAGTTGAAAGTACATTGGGACTTGGCAGGCAAGTAATGCTTGCTATCAGTTATTCAGAAGCTGTCCTTCATATGGCTATAGGAGCATCAGTTTCATGGGGAAACATCCCTTATCATTTACCAGTTTTGTATTAAACCGACGTTTTTTCTCCTCGGAGCTCAATGCAGTTGTGTATGGATAAAGACAAAAGAGACACATGTGCAATAGCTGAATGCAGAATGCATGTCTCTACATATCATGAGGCATAGGTTGAATGAGGGTTACGGCGGGCATTATTGCTCATCGTACCGCATTGCTTTTGTGTGCTAATTATTGACGGGAAATGCATCTTGTTCCGGTTTCTATTGAGTCTACTTGAGCCTGAGTTGACCATCAAGAAGCTCAGCACATTATATTGCGCAAAGAAAGAAGAATTCAACCATCCATTGATAGATACACGGGAGGATACTGTGACTCTTTTCTAGTTTAGGCTGCAGCTATGATTTCATTGTGAAAGCTGTTGTGTTTTCATTGCAAAGCTTTCACTTCTGCTCGACCTGCTCTGATGGGCGTGCATATTAGAATATTATTAAACTTTGTTATTAAACATTGTTATTGAACAGGATAGAATTCGGGATGCAATATTTGATGGTCAGCAAAATAGGATTGCTATATGAATTGCTTGCCAAAATGGTAGAACACCCTGCCAGGGAAAATACAACTGAAATAGACGCAAGCTTAGGGATTTGTAGTTTATAGGCAAGCCACACACGTAGTAACTCCCGAAGTTGGGAGCTGGGACTTTGTGTTACTGTAGCGCCTGACGAGTTGGATTTTAGAAGTCATGCCTAACTCGTGGAAAGACACTTTGTGTTGTGTTCCATCAAACTTGCTAGTAGCGCAAACGAGAGGATAACCTTGTGGCACATAAAGCGATGGGCAATCGCATCACCAGAAGCAGGCAGCCTTCCCTATCCTTATGCTTATACATGCCAAACCTGATGTCATCACTATAGTGATTTTCGCATACCATGATAATTGTTGGTGATATAACCGCGGGTTTGCCGGATCTTTTTACTGCTGGGGTAGCAGCGTGCAACGATTAGCCTAAACAACTACAGGAAGAAGGAATGCCTAGAATGAAAATAATTGCTTTGGTTCACACCATGTTGGCTTCGGTTCCGGAAGCTTCCATAAAGGGAGGGAAATATCAGGCGGAAGATAGAGCATATTGATGCATATCCGGTGCATGAGGCATGCATGCTACACTAAAAGAAAGAACAAACACAGGATCCGCTGAAACAGCTGTCGCAGAGCCACCGCCTTCATGTGCAAAATTTGGACAACGAAAGGTGGCGCTAATCCAGCCGAAGCAAATCCTGAAGCTGTTAAGGAGCAAGAAACAATGGCATCTTCAAAAACACAAATAAGTTTTTTGCTTTTATAGTCGTTTCTATCCCAACTCATGTATGACGTGTTCCTTCATTGCTGGCTGGTACTCGTCAGACACGTGCCGAGGCAGGCCATGTGCGCTGTCCTTGCTGTTTAGGTGAAGCGGAAAGGAACGGTATGTTATATCGGTGCGCTAAGCGTTGGTGTTGTTCTTTGCACCTAGAGTTGCGCTTACGCGGTAATCCAAACTGCAGGTGCTGTTGCTTGTGCATAGCCTCCAATTAGTGCAGTAGCACGTGCGTTTAGGGCACTATGCAGCTAGTGCAATAACAGATGAGCTTCTGTTATTATCCGGTTTCATTTACCTACCATCACCATTGTCATGTGTTGCTGATAAATCTGCATTCTTCTCCCTTCGCAGCACTGTAGATAGGCCATCAGTTTACTTCATTCTGAACTGTGAACCTTGATGTTATTCAATCCTACCAATATGCCTTCATTCGGCGTAATAAAACACCTTATTATATCGAAGAGTCGCGTTCCATCAGCGACAACATTTTGTTTCTGATGGAAGCCAATTCTTCCCTACAGTATCGTGATGATTGCAGAAGAACAGCTCATGAGTACTGCACCTTCAGCATGGTTCTCCTTAGAGTAATATCACTTTCAGCTACTCCTGCTGCAGAGCGCAACAACTTTCGCAACTTACTTTCATGCCACAGGATGACTCATTAGCCCTTCTTGGTGCCAACACCACCTCTCTAAGTGGCACTATCGTAGAGTTGCCATCAGTCTCCCGCCCCCTACGTAGTAATGTGTTGTGAAATTACACCCTTACAGCCGATTGGTATGCTTCCATGCTTAATTTTATTCCGTTCCTACTTATACTAGCAAGCGACGTTTGCCTTGCAATGACGATTCGTCTTGTTGCGCGTCTGCGTTAGTACATGGATGCCGCCTAGCCAAAAGCGATGTAACTACATACGATTCTAGAAGAAGCAGCTTCAAACAGAATGCATTATCTAACAACGTCTTCACATGATTCCCACGGTTCACCCTATTCCCAGTCAGTACTGCCATCCCTGTCTACCTACTCCGTTGGCTCATGCTGTATCAAGATGGGTATCAGCGATAAACAATGGCGCACAAAAGCATGAACGCCCTCCAGCGCTCGCCATCTGGCGTCGTCAATGCACTCAGACTGCCGCAAGGCAGAGCTAATCTAGTAAGGCTGCTTGAATACCCCAGGGCGGCAGCGTATTTGTAGGCAAAGGCAGCTCTAAGCAAGGTTTATGGAAAAAAGCGGGGGAAACAAACGTTTGTGCCGCTGTGTTGAAGCTGCGTTTTAATACCGTAAGTAAACGGGAGGTGAAGGCAGCTGCAGCTGCTCTGCTGGACACTGAAGCGCTTTCTGGTCCGACAGCGCTTTGAATAGAATCATAGGCAACAACAGCAATCATCAGCATGCAGTATGCATAGCGGTTCAGCAGGTGCATGGATTTCCCGAGCGGGTTTTGCCAAGTGTCATTTCCCAAACTAAAGCGAAGTTGAACTGGTCTTTGCAATCTTCTTGCTGCAACAAAGCATCATTCGGGATATAACCACCCACTGAGCATTGAATAATCTAAACCTGCATGATTTAGCATGCATCGGACCAAAGCTGGTGCGCGATGGTGTCAGTTCCAGCTCCCCTTATCCACAAGCGGAAAACGGCTCCAAGGAATACCTGGTATTCGCAATCTTTCGAACCAGTCAAACGCATGCCACGTCAGCATGCCCTTGTGCAAAATCCTAATGCACAAATAACCTGTCCAACGGCACCTCATACAATTTAATCGCCCACCGCTCAGCTTGCCTGTTCCTGTCACGGGAAAACACAATAAAACAGCCGCCAATACCACACAGCTTCGTTTCATATTATCTACACGCACCTTCTGTCAAAGAGAACGGACTACGGCTGCGGTCTGTCATAATTGGCAGTTGCTCCGCTCTGCCCTTCCATCTAGCACATTTTGAAAGCAAAAGGAGATAGTCGAAGCTTAGCTTTAAGCATTCCGTCACTCGTCCCAACACCTGCAGCGGGAGCGAACGAACAAAGGGGGCGGCAGTAGCAGCAAAGTAATGCTGATTTCTTTGAGCGTAAAGCCCTTTTGTTTGCACGTCAGTGACAAGAGCAGGAGGCACAGTACCTACTGCTTCACCAAAGGGGCTGCTGTTCTGTAGGGATCAGCAGCTGACCCAATATATTCCAGGATACTAGAGCTCTGGAGATTATGGAGCAAATGGTGTCAACGGGCGGCCCCTACTCGGTGTCCGCACCTGTTGTTATTCCTGCTGCACCTCGCACCGGTGGTGCTGCTGCAACCGCTACTGCAGCTGCTGTCACTGGTGGACTTGCCTTAACGATTGCACCCGTTATTTGATTGCTTGTATCCCCTGTGCACATCTCTAGATTGTACAGGCAAAACCTTTTGGCTACTTGCAGGGGGTTTAGGCTACTCTCTCAAAGATGTCAACGGAAACACCTCACGCCCTAACTGCATTGCTGCGGCCTCTCATCTACCATAGCAATAACAGTAAAACAAGACAAAACCGTAATATGCTGTGTGTGGAGCTACAGGTCGCTGGCTGCCTGCTACTTCCGCAACTCGCAACGACTGCTACTCTTGCTGCGAACTGCTACTACTGCTGAGAGTAGCAACAATAATATAGGCATGAAGAACAGCAGCAGGAAGAGCAACAGCGGCAGCAGCACCACCGGATTTTCCGTAGTGCGGGAAGGGAACTAAGATGGGGGCATCAATTCGTTCCCACGCCCCAATTTGAGCCCTTTTCAAGACTATTTCAGCGATACCTGCAACAATAGCTGCAACTTAGAGGAAACGAGCGGCAAGAGAGGAGCATCTATTTTGTGAGTCTCTTTAGACAGGCCGGAAAAGTAGAGCATATCCTGGCAGCGTTGTGAGCTCGAAAGAATGTGAATGGGCCTACTGAGGCAACCGGTGCACCAGCACATTATCAGCGCCACCAGCAGCACGCAGTACAGAGGGGGAACGGAAACCACTCGAGCAGCAGCAGCCGCCATACCAACAGCAGCAGCGCCCACAGCGGCCGCAACAGCCACAACAGGAACACCAGCATACCGGTGGTCCTGCTGCCACACCGGCAGCACGCAAACAACAGGCGCTTTACTTCTCACATGCGCCCACACCTGTTGATTTTTTCATGCTCTGACACCCCACAGCAACGACGAAAGCAACGACAAAAGCGGAAGCAGCAAGAGTAAAGAAGAACTGAGGCGTATTACGTCGTGTGTGGCGAAAACGCCGTTAGCCGGCTGCTAGACCCGCAGCCCGCACCTGCTGCTAGACCCGCAGCCCGCACCTGCTGCTGCTCTTGCTGCAAACTGGTACTACTGCTGAGAGCAGGAACAGGAATATAATGCTGTTCTGAAACCTAAAGAACGGCAGCAGCAACAGCAGCATCGGCTGCAGCGGCCACCGAATGGGGGGGGCACTATATCGTCCCCACGCGGTAGTTGTGCTGTGAACCTCCATATATTAAGGCTATTGATACAGTTGCATGAGTAAATATAATTTGTTGCTTCTCGTGCTACACAGGAGAGTTTGCCATATATGGCAGTGTCTCAGGGAAATTAATTAAATGAGACATATAAGCATATCAACTGGACGCGAGTTTATTAGCTCGGCTACTTCATCTAGAAGGGTTTAAAAGCAAGCAATGTTAGTAGAAGCTTAAAACTTCGCACGTCTTCACTCTTCGCAGCATCAACAAAAAAGCATATCGGCAAGGACAGCGGCAGCAACGTTAAGCAATTTGTACGTATTGGCCCCCTCCCTCACTATCCTGCCTGCTGGCGCCGGTCTTTTTGCTGTTTGTGTTTCGGCAGCAGCAGAGAAACTGGCTGTCTGTATGGGCAGTGCTTCGACGGACCTCAGCGGAGACAATTTAGGCCGTTGCTGCGGGGGTCAGCTCTATCCTCTAGCATTATGGGCAAGCGTTGCCCCGCTTTGCCATCACCTGCTACAGCAATAAAGGCAACATTAACCATAATGGCATTACCGAGAGTAGAAGAGGAAGCAACAGCAACAGCCATAGCAGAAAAATCTACAATAGCGGCATTAGCAACCACAGCAATGGCAGCAGCAGCTCTAGCAGCAGGAGAAGCTTCCATGGAGAAGCTGGTCATGCGTTGTGTGTATGCATGCCAGTTGATGAGCTTCGGGATGGCATTCGTAAGGTCGTTAAAAAACTTTAGCTATTCGCCTCCCGAGTTTATGTTATGTGCGCTGATGAGTTTTGGCATGGCATTCTATTAAGGTCGTCAAACGACTGGTCATGATGGTGTGGCTTTGTGGGATGGTGTGATGGGCATTGTGCGTTGTCCGTTTTACTGAGATGATACGAATATTTGTATAGAGCATTCTTAAGGTCTTCAAAAGGCACGTCATGAGGATGGTGTGATGGGTGTTGTGTGTTGTCCGTTTTACTGAGATGATATGAATATTTGTATAGAGCATTCTTAAGGTCTTCAAAAGGCACGTCATGAGGATGGTGTGATGGGTGTTGTGTGTTGTCCGTTTTACTGAGATGATATGAATATTTGTATAGAGCATTCTTAAGGTCTTCAAAAGGCACGTCATGATGACATGTATGTGCAGATGGGGTGGTTAGATTTAAATATTTGAATTTCCATGGTTTCAATGAGACATTGAGAATCGAGGGGTATTATATGCGGCTTTGGGGAAATGGATTGCATCCCAGCAAGCATAAATTTATTCAGATGATACGAATCATCTGCATTGCATTCTTAAGGTCTTCAAAAGGCACGTCATGAGGATGGTGTGATGGGTGTTGTGTGTTGTCCGTTTTACTGAGATGATATGAATATTTGTATAGAGCATTCTTAAGGTCTTCAAAAGGCACGTCATGAGGATGGTGTGATGGGTGTTGTGTGTTGTCCGTTTTACTGAGATGATATGAATATTTGTATAGAGCATTCTTAAGGTCTTCAAAAGGCACGTCATGATGACATGTATGTGCAGATGGGGTGGTTAGATTTAAATATTTGAATTTCCATGGTTTCAATGAGACATTGAGAATCGAGGGGTATTATATGCGGCTTTGGGGAAATGGATTGCATCCCAGCAAGCATAAATTTATTCAGATGATACGAATCATCTGCATTGCATTCTTAAGGTCTTCAAAAGGCACGTCATGAGGATGGTGTGATGGGTGTTGTGTGTTGTCCGTTTTACTGAGATGATATGAATATTTGTATAGAGCATTCTTAAGGTCTTCAAAAGGCACGTCATGAGGATGGTGTGATGGGTGTTGTGTGTTGTCCGTTTTACTGAGATGATATGAATATTTGTATAGAGCATTCTTAAGGTCTTCAAAAGGCACGTCATGATGACATGTATGTGCAGATGGGGTGGTTAGATTTAAATATTTGAATTTCCATGGTTTCAATGAGACATTGAGAATCGAGGGGTATTATATGCGGCTTTGGGGAAATGGATTGTATCCCAGCAAGCATAAATTTATTCAGATGATACGAATCATCTGCATTGCATTCTTAAGGTCTTCAAAAGGCACGTCATGAGGATGGTGTGATGGGTGTTGTGTGTTGTCCGTTTTACTGAGATGATATGAATATTTGTATAGAGCATTCTTAAGGTCTTCAAAAGGCACGTCATGAGGATGGTGTGATGGGTGTTGTGTGTTGTCCGTTTTACTGAGATGATATGAATATTTGTATAGAGCATTCTTAAGGTCTTCAAAAGGCACGTCATGATGACATGTATGTGCAGATGGGGTGGTTAGATTTAAATATTTGAATTTCCATGGTTTCAATGAGACATTGAGAATCGAGGGGTATTATATGCGGCTTTGGGGAAATGGATTGTATCCCAGCAAGCATAAATTTATTCAGATGATACGAATCATCTGCATTGCATTCTTAAGGTCTTCAAAAGGCACGTCATGAGGATGGTGTGATGGGTGTTGTGTGTTGTCCGTTTTACTGAGATGATATGAATATTTGTATAGAGCATTCTTAAGGTCTTCAAAAGGCACGTCATGAGGATGGTGTGATGGGTGTTGTGTGTTGTCCGTTTTACTGAGATGATATGAATATTTGTATAGAGCATTCTTAAGGTCTTCAAAAGGCACGTCATGATGACATGTATGTGCAGATGGGGTGGTTAGATTTAAATATTTGAATTTCCATGGTTTCAATGAGACATTGAGAATCGAGGGGTATTATATGCGGCTTTGGGGAAATGGATTGCATCCCAGC
Organism: Eimeria praecox; assembly: GCA_963920595.1. Lineage (NCBI taxonomy): Eukaryota > Apicomplexa > Conoidasida > Eucoccidiorida > Eimeriidae > Eimeria > Eimeria praecox. The sequence continues at coordinate 5,998,349 of OY986947.1, read as the reverse complement.
AAGCATAAATTTATTCAGATGATACGAATCATCTGCATTGCATTCTTAAGGTCTTCAAAAGGCACGTCATGAGGATGGTGTGATGGGTGTTGTGTGTTGTCCGTTTTACTGAGATGATATGAATATTTGTATAGAGCATTCTTAAGGTCTTCAAAAGGCACGTCATGAGGATGGTGTGATGGGTGTTGTGTGTTGTCCGTTTTACTGAGATGATATGAATATTTGTATAGAGCATTCTTAAGGTCTTCAAAAGGCACGTCATGATGACATGTATGTGCAGATGGGGTGGTTAGATTTAAATATTTGAATTTCCATGGTTTCAATGAGACATTGAGAATCGAGGGGTATTATATGCGGCTTTGGGGAAATGGATTGTATCCCAGCAAGCATAAATTTATTCAGATGATACGAATCATCTGCATTGCATTCTTAAGGTCTTCAAAAGGCACGTCATGAGGATGGTGTGATGGGTGTTGTGTGTTGTCCGTTTTACTGAGATGATATGAATATTTGTATAGAGCATTCTTAAGGTCTTCAAAAGGCACGTCATGAGGATGGTGTGATGGGTGTTGTGTGTTGTCCGTTTTACTGAGATGATATGAATATTTGTATAGAGCATTCTTAAGGTCTTCAAAAGGCACGTCATGATGACATGTATGTGCAGATGGGGTGGTTAGATTTAAATATTTGAATTTCCATGGTTTCAATGAGACATTGAGAATCGAGGGGTATTATATGCGGCTTTGGGGAAATGGATTGCATCCCAGCAAGCATAAATTTATTCAGATGATACGAATCATCTGCATTGCATTCTTAAGGTCTTCAAAAGGCACGTCATGAGGATGGTGTGATGGGTGTTGTGTGTTGTCCGTTTTACTGAGATGATATGAATATTTGTATAGAGCATTCTTAAGGTCTTCAAAAGGCACGTCATGAGGATGGTGTGATGGGTGTTGTGTGTTGTCCGTTTTACTGAGATGATATGAATATTTGTATAGAGCATTCTTAAGGTCTTCAAAAGGCACGTCATGATGACATGTATGTGCAGATGGGGTGGTTAGATTTAAATATTTGAATTTCCATGGTTTCAATGAGACATTGAGAATCGAGGGGTATTATATGCGGCTTTGGGGAAATGGATTGCATCCCAGCAAGCATAAATTTATTCAGATGATACGAATCATCTGCATTGCATTCTTAAGGTCTTCAAAAGGCACGTCATGAGGATGGTGTGATGGGTGTTGTGTGTTGTCCGTTTTACTGAGATGATATGAATATTTGTATAGAGCATTCTTAAGGTCTTCAAAAGGCACGTCATGAGGATGGTGTGATGGGTGTTGTGTGTTGTCCGTTTTACTGAGATGATATGAATATTTGTATAGAGCATTAAGGTCTTCAAAAGGCACGTCATGATGACATGTATGTGCAGATGGGGTGGTTAGATTTAAATATTTGAATTTCCATGGTTTCAATGAGACATTGAGAATCGAGGGGTATTATATGCGGCTTTGGGGAAATGGATTGTATCCCAGCAAGCATAAATTTATTCAGATGATACGAATCATCTGCATTGCATTCTTAAGGTCTTCAAAAGGCACGTCATGAGGATGGTGTGATGGGTGTTGTGTGTTGTCCGTTTTACTGAGATGATATGAATATTTGTATAGAGCATTCTTAAGGTCTTCAAAAGGCACGTCATGAGGATGGTGTGATGGGTGTTGTGTGTTGTCCGTTTTACTGAGATGATATGAATATTTGTATAGAGCATTCTTAAGGTCTTCAAAAGGCACGTCATGATGACATGTATGTGCAGATGGGGTGGTTAGATTTAAATATTTGAATTTCCATGGTTTCAATGAGACATTGAGAATCGAGGGGTATTATATGCGGCTTTGGGGAAATGGATTGCATCCCAGCAAGCATAAATTTATTCAGATGATACGAATCATCTGCATTGCATTCTTAAGGTCTTCAAAAGGCACGTCATGAGGATGGTGTGATGGGTGTTGTGTGTTGTCCGTTTTACTGAGATGATATGAATATTTGTATAGAGCATTCTTAAGGTCTTCAAAAGGCACGTCATGAGGATGGTGTGATGGGTGTTGTGTGTTGTCCGTTTTACTGAGATGATATGAATATTTGTATAGAGCATTAAGGTCTTCAAAAGGCACGTCATGATGACATGTATGTGCAGATGGGGTGGTTAGATTTAAATATTTGAATTTCCATGGTTTCAATGAGACATTGAGAATCGAGGGGTATTATATGCGGCTTTGGGGAAATGGATTGTATCCCAGCAAGCATAAATTTATTCAGATGATACGAATCATCTGCATTGCATTCTTAAGGTCTTCAAAAGGCACGTCATGAGGATGGTGTGATGGGTGTTGTGTGTTGTCCGTTTTACTGAGATGATATGAATATTTGTATAGAGCATTCTTAAGGTCTTCAAAAGGCACGTCATGAGGATGGTGTGATGGGTGTTGTGTGTTGTCCGTTTTACTGAGATGATATGAATATTTGTATAGAGCATTCTTAAGGTCTTCAAAAGGCACGTCATGATGACATGTATGTGCAGATGGGGTGGTTAGATTTAAATATTTGAATTTCCATGGTTTCAATGAGACATTGAGAATCGAGGGGTATTATATGCGGCTTTGGGGAAATGGATTGTATCCCAGCAAGCATAAATTTATTCAGATGATACGAATCATCTGCATTGCATTCTTAAGGTCTTCAAAAGGCACGTCATGAGGATGGTGTGATGGGTGTTGTGTGTTGTCCGTTTTACTGAGATGATATGAATATTTGTATAGAGCATTCTTAAGGTCTTCAAAAGGCACGTCATGAGGATGGTGTGATGGGTGTTGTGTGTTGTCCGTTTTACTGAGATGATATGAATATTTGTATAGAGCATTCTTAAGGTCTTCAAAAGGCACGTCATGATGACATGTATGTGCAGATGGGGTGGTTAGATTTAAATATTTGAATTTCCATGGTTTCAATGAGACATTGAGAATCGAAGGGTATTATATGCGGCTTTGGGGAAATGGATTGCATCCCAGCAAGCATAAATTTATTCAGATGATACGAATCATCTGCATTGCATTCTTAAGGTCTTCAAAAGGCACGTCATGAGGATGGTGTGATGGGTGTTGTGTGTTGTCCGTTTTACTGAGATGATATGAATATTTGTATAGAGCATTCTTAAGGTCTTCAAAAGGCACGTCATGAGGATGGTGTGATGGGTGTTGTGTGTTGTCCGTTTTACTGAGATGATATGAATATTTGTATAGAGCATTCTTAAGGTCTTCAAAAGGCACGTCATGATGACATGTATGTGCAGATGGGGTGGTTAGATTTAAATATTTGAATTTCCATGGTTTCAATGAGACATTGAGAATCGAGGGGTATTATATGCGGCTTTGGGGAAATGGATTGTATCCCAGCAAGCATAAATTTATTCAGATGATACGAATCATCTGCATTGCATTCTTAAGGTCTTCAAAAGGCACGTCATGAGGATGGTGTGATGGGTGTTGTGTGTTGTCCGTTTTACTGAGATGATATGAATATTTGTATAGAGCATTCTTAAGGTCTTCAAAAGGCACGTCATGAGGATGGTGTGATGGGTGTTGTGTGTTGTCCGTTTTACTGAGATGATATGAATATTTGTATAGAGCATTCTTAAGGTCTTCAAAAGGCACGTCATGATGACATGTATGTGCAGATGGGGTGGTTAGATTTAAATATTTGAATTTCCATGGTTTCAATGAGACATTGAGAATCGAGGGGTATTATATGCGGCTTTGGGGAAATGGATTGCATCCCAGCAAGCATAAATTTATTCAGATGATACGAATCATCTGCATTGCATTCTTAAGGTCTTCAAAAGGCACGTCATGAGGATGGTGTGATGGGTGTTGTGTGTTGTCCGTTTTACTGAGATGATATGAATATTTGTATAGAGCATTCTTAAGGTCTTCAAAAGGCACGTCATGAGGATGGTGTGATGGGTGTTGTGTGTTGTCCGTTTTACTGAGATGATATGAATATTTGTATAGAGCATTCTTAAGGTCTTCAAAAGGCACGTCATGATGACATGTATGTGCAGATGGGGTGGTTAGATTTAAATATTTGAATTTCCATGGTTTCAATGAGACATTGAGAATCGAGGGGTATTATATGCGGCTTTGGGGAAATGGATTGTATCCCAGCAAGCATAAATTTATTCAGATGATACGAATCATCTGCATTGCATTCTTAAGGTCTTCAAAAGGCACGTCATGAGGATGGTGTGATGGGTGTTGTGTGTTGTCCGTTTTACTGAGATGATATGAATATTTGTATAGAGCATTCTTAAGGTCTTCAAAAGGCACGTCATGAGGATGGTGTGATGGGTGTTGTGTGTTGTCCGTTTTACTGAGATGATATGAATATTTGTATAGAGCATTCTTAAGGTCTTCAAAAGGCACGTCATGATGACATGTATGTGCAGATGGGGTGGTTAGATTTAAATATTTGAATTTCCATGGTTTCAATGAGACATTGAGAATCGAGGGGTATTATATGCGGCTTTGGGGAAATGGATTGCATCCCAGCAAGCATAAATTTATTCAGATGATACGAATCATCTGCATTGCATTCTTAAGGTCTTCAAAAGGCACGTCATGAGGATGGTGTGATGGGTGTTGTGTGTTGTCCGTTTTACTGAGATGATATGAATATTTGTATAGAGCATTCTTAAGGTCTTCAAAAGGCACGTCATGAGGATGGTGTGATGGGTGTTGTGTGTTGTCCGTTTTACTGAGATGATATGAATATTTGTATAGAGCATTCTTAAGGTCTTCAAAAGGCACGTCATGATGACATGTATGTGCAGATGGGGTGGTTAGATTTAAATATTTGAATTTCCATGGTTTCAATGAGACATTGAGAATCGAGGGGTATTATATGCGGCTTTGGGGAAATGGATTGTATCCCAGCAAGCATAAATTTATTCAGATGATACGAATCATCTGCATTGCATTCTTAAGGTCTTCAAAAGGCACGTCATGAGGATGGTGTGATGGGTGTTGTGTGTTGTCCGTTTTACTGAGATGATATGAATATTTGTATAGAGCATTCTTAAGGTCTTCAAAAGGCACGTCATGAGGATGGTGTGATGGGTGTTGTGTGTTGTCCGTTTTACTGAGATGATATGAATATTTGTATAGAGCATTCTTAAGGTCTTCAAAAGGCACGTCATGATGACATGTATGTGCAGATGGGGTGGTTAGATTTAAATATTTGAATTTCCATGGTTTCAATGAGACATTGAGAATCGAGGGGTATTATATGCGGCTTTGGGGAAATGGATTGTATCCCAGCAAGCATAAATTTATTCAGATGATACGAATCATCTGCATTGCATTCTTAAGGTCTTCAAAAGGCACGTCATGAGGATGGTGTGATGGGTGTTGTGTGTTGTCCGTTTTACTGAGATGATATGAATATTTGTATAGAGCATTCTTAAGGTCTTCAAAAGGCACGTCATGAGGATGGTGTGATGGGTGTTGTGTGTTGTCCGTTTTACTGAGATGATATGAATATTTGTATAGAGCATTCTTAAGGTCTTCAAAAGGCACGTCATGATGACATGTATGTGCAGATGGGGTGGTTAGATTTAAATATTTGAATTTCCATGGTTTCAATGAGACATTGAGAATCGAGGGGTATTATATGCGGCTTTGGGGAAATGGATTGCATCCCAGCAAGCATAAATTTATTCAGATGATACGAATCATCTGCATTGCATTCTTAAGGTCTTCAAAAGGCACGTCATGAGGATGGTGTGATGGGTGTTGTGTGTTGTCCGTTTTACTGAGATGATATGAATATTTGTATAGAGCATTCTTAAGGTCTTCAAAAGGCACGTCATGAGGATGGTGTGATGGGTGTTGTGTGTTGTCCGTTTTACTGAGATGATATGAATATTTGTATAGAGCATTCTTAAGGTCTTCAAAAGGCACGTCATGATGACATGTATGTGCAGATGGGGTGGTTAGATTTAAATATTTGAATTTCCATGGTTTCAATGAGACATTGAGAATCGAGGGGTATTATATGCGGCTTTGGGGAAATGGATTGTATCCCAGCAAGCATAAATTTATTCAGATGATACGAATCATCTGCATTGCATTCTTAAGGTCTTCAAAAGGCACGTCATGAGGATGGTGTGATGGGTGTTGTGTGTTGTCCGTTTTACTGAGATGATATGAATATTTGTATAGAGCATTCTTAAGGTCTTCAAAAGGCACGTCATGAGGATGGTGTGATGGGTGTTGTGTGTTGTCCGTTTTACTGAGATGATATGAATATTTGTATAGAGCATTCTTAAGGTCTTCAAAAGGCACGTCATGATGACATGTATGTGCAGATGGGGTGGTTAGATTTAAATATTTGAATTTCCATGGTTTCAATGAGACATTGAGAATCGAGGGGTATTATATGCGGCTTTGGGGAAATGGATTGCATCCCAGCAAGCATAAATTTATTCAGATGATACGAATCATCTGCATTGCATTCTTAAGGTCTTCAAAAGGCACGTCATGAGGATGGTGTGATGGGTGTTGTGTGTTGTCCGTTTTACTGAGATGATATGAATATTTGTATAGAGCATTCTTAAGGTCTTCAAAAGGCACGTCATTATGATGCGATGCATGTTGAGTGTCAGCTTTACTGAGATGATATGAATATTTGCATTGCATTGCATTTTTTTAAGGTCTTCAAAAGGCACGTCATGATAATGATATGGTGCGTATGGAGTGTCGCAATTGTACTGAAATGGCATGAATATTTGCATTGCATTCTTAAGGTCTTCAAAAGGCACGTCATGATGATATGCTGCTTGTCGTGTGTTCGTTTTACTGAGATGGCATGAATATTTGCACTGCACCGCATACATCTCCGGCTCTCCTTGTCTCATTCAAACCATTGCAATTCAATAATTCCTATCCATCTATCCCGTTCACGCATACAACAAATCATGACGTGCCTTTTGAAGACCTTAAGAATGCAATGCAGCTATACAAATATTCATATCATCTCAGTAAAACGGACAACACACAACACCCATCAAGACAACACACTGCAAGCATCACATATTTGCATTGCATTCTTAAGGTCTTCAAAAGGCACGTCATGATGATGTGGTGAGTATTGTGTGTACTTGGTTTTCCTGATATGAATATTTGCATTGCGTTCTTAAGGTCTTCAAAAGGCACGTCATGATGAGTTGTATGTGCGGACGGCACAGATGGATTTAAATTTTGGAATTCTCATGATTTGGCTAAGACGACATTGAAAGTCACGAGATATATTCGGCAAAGTCGCATGTCATGTCAAATGGATTGCATCCCAGCAAGTCTATTTGTGAATAGGACAAAACACATCGTACAACGCAGGCTGAATCTTAGTGGATCGTAGGACAAGCCTACTCTCGCACTTACAATACCTGGTTGCGCCAAAGTCGTCTACAATGGATGTAACGCCCCAATTGCGGGAAATTGCGATTATCGCCCAGCGCGTTTCGCAGAGGGCGTTGTTGAGATGTAGTGCCTGAGGCATTAAAATGACATGCAAGTAGCAAAAGAGGCGGTGAGAAACACTGCTTAGCCAGCATGGATTCTGACTTAGAGGCGTTCAGTCATAATCCAACAGATGGTAGCGTCGCGGCACTAGCTTTTCAGCTAGCCGCATTAACCAAGTATCTGAACCAACTGTTCCTCTCGTACTAAGTTGGATTACTGTCGCAGTATCAAATTTATCAGTAGGGTAAAACTAACCTGTCTCACGACGGTCTAAACCCAGCTCACGTTCCCTATTGGCGGGTGAACAATCCGACACTTTGAGACTTCTGCGTCTCAATGATAGGAAGAGCCGACATCGAAGGATCAAAAAGCAACGTCGCTATGAACGCTTGGCTGCCACAAGCCAGTTATCCCTGTGGTAACTTTTCTGACACCTCTAGCTGAAAGTTTCTCAGACCTAAAGGATCGATAGGCCATGCTTTCACAGTTTGTATTCGTACTGAAAATCAAAATCAAGCAAGCTTTTCCCCTTTTGGTCAACATGAGATTTCTGTTCTCATTGAGCTTGCCTTAGGACACCTGCGCTATTGTTTCACAGATGTGCCGCCCCAGCCAAACTCCCCACCTGACTGTGTCTTCCGCATTGATCAGCACCCCGAGAGGCACCTTAAGACAAAAACACATGCATTGCATGCGTCTCAACCTGACGGAATAAGTAAAACGACACTGAGGGTAGTGGTATTTCACGATCGCCGAAGCTCCCACCTATGCTACACCCCCCAAGTCGTTCCACAAAGTCGGACTAGAGTCAAGCTCAACAGGGTCTTCTTTCCCCGCTGATTCCGCCAAGCCCGTTCCCTTGGCTGTGGTTTCGCTAGATAGTAGATAGGGACAGTGGGAATCTCGTTAATCCATTCATGCACGTCACTAATTAGATGACGAGGCATTTGGCTACCTTAATTTACAATAAATGATATTTTATCATTTTCAGTCATCTAAGAACCCCAGAAGGTAATTTTGCGCTCTCTTTTGTTGCGCAGAATTTACCGGCTGGGTTCGCGCGTCAGTGTCAGTGCCTGCGGCCGGTGCAAATCGGCTGCAAATCCTTCTCCTTTTTTATAATTCTTTTTTCTATAGCATTTAAAACATCAAATTTTAAAAGATGGAAGAAGAAGAGGTGAAAAAGGATGCGGTTTCACCGCTGAACTCAGCTGCGCCCATGCGGCCCCCACAGCCGCAGCCGACCGCTCGGCCGAACAGCAGTTCAGCATTGAAAGAGGGCCCTTCTGGAATTATAATTGCAAAACCAAGGACCTCCAGCAGCCGCAAAGAAGGAAAGGACTCAGAAGATTCTCAAGACGAGGAGGAAATGCAGATCTGCGAGCCCGCCCCACACATGGATCTGCCGCAACAAGACCCGTCTCCATGCAGTGAGGAGATAGAAGTAGAGCAGATGCTAGATACGGCAACTGATAATCAGGTAGTCCCAGGTTCGATTCCCAGCAGGGAAACGGACGCTGATAGTCTACAACAACAGCCAGAGGGATTGTC
>OY986947.1:5974393-5989027 GCA_963920595.1 Eimeria praecox | reverse complement strand
AACCTGCATGATTTAGCATGCATCGGACCAAAGCTGGTGCGCGATGGTGTCAGTTCCAGCTCCCCTTATCCACAAGCGGAAAACGGCTCAAGGAATACCTGGTATTCGCAATCTTCGAACCAGTCAAACGCATGCCACGTCAGCATGCCCTTGTGCAAAATCCTAATGCACAAATAACCTGTCCAACGGCACCTCATACAATTTAATCGCCCACCGCTCAGCTTGCCTGTCCTGTCACGGGAAAACACAATAAAACAGCCGCCAATACCACACAGCTTCGTTTCATATTATCTACACGCACCTTCTGTCAAAGAGAACGGACTACGGCTGCGGTCTGTCATAATTGGCAGTTGCTCCGCTCTGCCCTTCCATCTAGCACATTTTGAAAGCAAAAGGAGATAGTCGAAGCTTAGCTTTAAGCATTCCGTCACTCGTCCCAACACCTGCAGCGGAGCGAACGAACAAAGGGGGCGGCAGTAGCAGCAAAGTAATGCTGATTTCTTTGAGCGTAAAGCCCTTTTGTTTGCACGTCAGTGACAAGAGCAGGAGGCACAGTACCTACTGCTTCACCAAAGGGGCTGCTGTTCTGTAGGATCAGCAGCAGACCCAATATATTCCAGGATACTAGAGCTCTGGAGATTATGGAGCAAATGGTGTCAACGGGCGGCCCCTACTCGGTGTCCGCACCTGTTGTTATTCCTGCTGCACCTCGCACCGTGGTGCTGCTGCAACCGCTACTGCAGCTGCTGTCACTGGTGGACTTGCCTTAACGATTGCACCCGTTATTTGATTGCTTGTATCCCCTGTGCACATCTCTAGATTGTACAGGCAAAACCTTTTGGCTACTTGCAGGGGGTTTAGGCTACTCTCTCAAAGATGTCAACGGAAACACCTCACGCCCTAACTGCATTGCTGCGGCCTCTCATCTACCATAGCAATAACAGTAAAACAAGACAAAACCGTAATATGCTGTGTGTGGAGCTACAGGTCGCTGGCTGCCTGCTACTTCCGCAACTCGCAACGACTGCTACTCTTGCTGCGAACTGCTACTACTGCTGAGAGTAGCAACAATAATATAGGCATGAAGAACAGCAGCAGGAAGAGCAACAGCGGCAGCAGCACCACCGGATTTTCCGTACTGCGGGAAGGGAACTAAGATGGGGGCATCAATTCGTTCCCACGCCCCAATTTGAGCCCTTTTCAAGACTATTTCAGCGATACCTGCAACAATAGCTGCAACTTAGAGGAAACGAGCGGCAAGAGAGGAGCATCTATTTTGTGAGTCTCTTTAGACAGGCCGGAAAAGTAGAGCATATCCTGGCAGCGTTGTGAGCTCGAAAGAATGTGAATGGGCCTACTGAGGCAACCGGTGCACCAGCACATTATCAGCGCCACCAGCAGCACGCAGTACAGAGGGGGAACGGAAACCACTCGAGCAGCAGCAGCCGCCATACCAACAGCAGCAGCGCCCACAGCGGCCGCAACAGCCACAACAGGAACACCAGCATACCGGTGGTCCTGCTGCCACACCGGCAGCACGCAAACAACAGGCGCTTTACTTCTCACATGCGCCCACACCTGTTGATTTTTTCATGCTCTGACACCCCACAGCAACGACGAAAGCAACGACAAAAGCGGAAGCAGCAAGAGTAAAGAAGAACTGAGGCGTATTACGTCGTGTGTGGCGAAAACGCCGTTAGCCGGCTGCTAGACCCGCAGCCCGCACCTGCTGCTAGACCCGCAGCCCGCACCTGCTGCTGCTCTTGCTGCAAACTGGTACTACTGCTGAGAGCAGGAACAGGAATATAATGCTGTTCTGAAACCTAAAGAACGGCAGCAGCAACAGCAGCATCGGCTGCAGCGGCCACCGAATGGGGGGGGCACTATATCGTCCCCACGCGGTAGTTGTGCTGTGAACCTCCATATATTAAGGCTATTGATACAGTTGCATGAGTAAATATAATTTGTTGCTTCTCGTGCTACACAGGAGAGTTTGCCATATATGGCAGTGTCTCAGGGAAATTAATTAAATGAGACATATAAGCATATCAACTGGACGCGAGTTTATTAGCTCGGCTACTTCATCTAGAAGGGTTTAAAAGCAAGCAATGTTAGTAGAAGCTTAAAACTTAGCACGTCTTCACTCTTCGCAGCATCAACAAAAAAGCATATCGGCAAGGACAGCGGCAGCAACGTTAAGCAATTTGTACGTATTGGCCCCCTCCCTCACTATCCTGCCTGCTGGCGCCGGTCTTTTTGCTGTTTGTGTTTCGGCAGCAGCAGAGAAACTGGCTGTCTGTATGGGCAGTGCTTCGACGGACCTCAGCGGAGACAATTTAGGCCGTTGCTGCGGGGGTCAGCTCTATCCTCTAGCATTATGGGCAAGCGTTGCCCCGCTTTGCCATCACCTGCTACAGCAATAAAGGCAACATTAACCATAATGGCATTACCGAGAGTAGAAGAGGAAGCAACAGCAACAGCCATAGCAGAAAAATCTACAATAGCGGCATTAGCAACCACAGCAATGGCAGCAGCAGCTCTAGCAGCAGGAGAAGCTTCCATGGAGAAGCTGGTCATGCGTTGTGTGTATGCATGCCAGTTGATGAGCTTCGGGATGGCATTCGTAAGGTCGTTAAAAAACTTTAGCTATTCGCCTCCCGAGTTTATGTTATGTGCGCTGATGAGTTTTGGCATGGCATTCTATTAAGGTCGTCAAACGACTGGTCATGATGGTGTGGCTTTGTGGGATGGTGTGATGGGCATTGTGCGTTGTCCGTTTTACTGAGATGATACGAATATTTGTATAGAGCATTCTTAAGGTCTTCAAAAGGCACGTCATGAGGATGGTGTGATGGGTGTTGTGTGTTGTCCGTTTTACTGAGATGATATGAATATTTGTATAGAGCATTCTTAAGGTCTTCAAAAGGCACGTCATGAGGATGGTGTGATGGGTGTTGTGTGTTGTCCGTTTTACTGAGATGATATGAATATTTGTATAGAGCATTCTTAAGGTCTTCAAAAGGCACGTCATGATGACATGTATGTGCAGATGGGGTGGTTAGATTTAAATATTTGAATTTCCATGGTTTCAATGAGACATTGAGAATCGAGGGGTATTATATGCGGCTTTGGGGAAATGGATTGTATCCCAGCAAGCATAAATTTATTCAGATGATACGAATCATCTGCATTGCATTCTTAAGGTCTTCAAAAGGCACGTCATGAGGATGGTGTGATGGGTGTTGTGTGTTGTCCGTTTTACTGAGATGATATGAATATTTGTATAGAGCATTCAAAAGGCACGTCATGAGGATGGTGTGATGGGTGTTGTGTGTTGTCCGTTTTACTGAGATGATATGAATATTTGTATAGAGCATTCTTAAGGTCTTCAAAAGGCACGTCATGATGACATGTATGTGCAGATGGGGTGGTTAGATTTAAATATTTGAATTTCCATGGTTTCAATGAGACATTGAGAATCGAGGGGTATTATATGCGGCTTTGGGGAAATGGATTGCATCCCAGCAAGCATAAATTTATTCAGATGATACGAATCATCTGCATTGCATTCTTAAGGTCTTCAAAAGGCACGTCATGAGGATGGTGTGATGGGTGTTGTGTGTTGTCCGTTTTACTGAGATGATATGAATATTTGTATAGAGCATTCTTAAGGTCTTCAAAAGGCACGTCATGAGGATGGTGTGATGGGTGTTGTGTGTTGTCCGTTTTACTGAGATGATATGAATATTTGTATAGAGCATTCTTAAGGTCTTCAAAAGGCACGTCATGATGACATGTATGTGCAGATGGGGTGGTTAGATTTAAATATTTGAATTTCCATGGTTTCAATGAGACATTGAGAATCGAGGGGTATTATATGCGGCTTTGGGGAAATGGATTGCATCCCAGCAAGCATAAATTTATTCAGATGATACGAATCATCTGCATTGCATTCTTAAGGTCTTCAAAAGGCACGTCATGAGGATGGTGTGATGGGTGTTGTGTGTTGTCCGTTTTACTGAGATGATATGAATATTTGTATAGAGCATTCTTAAGGTCTTCAAAAGGCACGTCATGAGGATGGTGTGATGGGTGTTGTGTGTTGTCCGTTTTACTGAGATGATATGAATATTTGTATAGAGCATTCTTAAGGTCTTCAAAAGGCACGTCATGATGACATGTATGTGCAGATGGGGTGGTTAGATTTAAATATTTGAATTTCCATGGTTTCAATGAGACATTGAGAATCGAGGGGTATTATATGCGGCTTTGGGGAAATGGATTGCATCCCAGCAAGCATAAATTTATTCAGATGATACGAATCATCTGCATTGCATTCTTAAGGTCTTCAAAAGGCACGTCATGAGGATGGTGTGATGGGTGTTGTGTGTTGTCCGTTTTACTGAGATGATATGAATATTTGTATAGAGCATTCTTAAGGTCTTCAAAAGGCACGTCATGAGGATGGTGTGATGGGTGTTGTGTGTTGTCCGTTTTACTGAGATGATATGAATATTTGTATAGAGCATTCTTAAGGTCTTCAAAAGGCACGTCATGATGACATGTATGTGCAGATGGGGTGGTTAGATTTAAATATTTGAATTTCCATGGTTTCAATGAGACATTGAGAATCGAGGGGTATTATATGCGGCTTTGGGGAAATGGATTGCATCCCAGCAAGCATAAATTTATTCAGATGATACGAATCATGTGCATTGCATTCTTAAGGTCTTCAAAAGGCACGTCATGAGGATGGTGTGATGGGTGTTGTGTGTTGTCCGTTTTACTGAGATGATATGAATATTTGTATAGAGCATTCTTAAGGTCTTCAAAAGGCACGTCATGAGGATGGTGTGATGGGTGTTGTGTGTTGTCCGTTTTACTGAGATGATATGAATATTTGTATAGAGCATTCTTAAGGTCTTCAAAAGGCACGTCATGATGACATGTATGTGCAGATGGGGTGGTTAGATTTAAATATTTGAATTTCCATGGTTTCAATGAGACATTGAGAATCGAGGGGTATTATATGCGGCTTTGGGGAAATGGATTGCATCCCAGCAAGCATAAATTTATTCAGATGATACGAATCATCTGCATTGCATTCTTAAGGTCTTCAAAAGGCACGTCATGAGGATGGTGTGATGGGTGTTGTGTGTTGTCCGTTTTACTGAGATGATATGAATATTTGTATAGAGCATTCTTAAGGTCTTCAAAAGGCACGTCATGAGGATGGTGTGATGGGTGTTGTGTGTTGTCCGTTTTACTGAGATGATATGAATATTTGTATAGAGCATTCTTAAGGTCTTCAAAAGGCACGTCATGATGACATGTATGTGCAGATGGGGTGGTTAGATTTAAATATTTGAATTTCCATGGTTTCAATGAGACATTGAGAATCGAGGGGTATTATATGCGGCTTTGGGGAAATGGATTGTATCCCAGCAAGCATAAATTTATTCAGATGATACGAATCATCTGCATTGCATTCTTAAGGTCTTCAAAAGGCACGTCATGAGGATGGTGTGATGGGTGTTGTGTGTTGTCCGTTTTACTGAGATGATATGAATATTTGTATAGAGCATTCTTAAGGTCTTCAAAAGGCACGTCATGAGGATGGTGTGATGGGTGTTGTGTGTTGTCCGTTTTACTGAGATGATATGAATATTTGTATAGAGCATTCTTAAGGTCTTCAAAAGGCACGTCATGATGACATGTATGTGCAGATGGGGTGGTTAGATTTAAATATTTGAATTTCCATGGTTTCAATGAGACATTGAGAATCGAGGGGTATTATATGCGGCTTTGGGGAAATGGATTGCATCCCAGCAAGCATAAATTTATTCAGATGATACGAATCATCTGCATTGCATTCTTAAGGTCTTCAAAAGGCACGTCATGAGGATGGTGTGATGGGTGTTGTGTGTTGTCCGTTTTACTGAGATGATATGAATATTTGTATAGAGCATTCTTAAGGTCTTCAAAAGGCACGTCATGAGGATGGTGTGATGGGTGTTGTGTGTTGTCCGTTTTACTGAGATGATATGAATATTTGTATAGAGCATTCTTAAGGTCTTCAAAAGGCACGTCATGATGACATGTATGTGCAGATGGGGTGGTTAGATTTAAATATTTGAATTTCCATGGTTTCAATGAGACATTGAGAATCGAGGGGTATTATATGCGGCTTTGGGGAAATGGATTGCATCCCAGCAAGCATAAATTTATTCAGATGATACGAATCATGTGCATTGCATTCTTAAGGTCTTCAAAAGGCACGTCATGAGGATGGTGTGATGGGTGTTGTGTGTTGTCCGTTTTACTGAGATGATATGAATATTTGTATAGAGCATTCTTAAGGTCTTCAAAAGGCACGTCATGAGGATGGTGTGATGGGTGTTGTGTGTTGTCCGTTTTACTGAGATGATATGAATATTTGTATAGAGCATTCTTAAGGTCTTCAAAAGGCACGTCATGATGACATGTATGTGCAGATGGGGTGGTTAGATTTAAATATTTGAATTTCCATGGTTTCAATGAGACATTGAGAATCGAGGGGTATTATATGCGGCTTTGGGGAAATGGATTGCATCCCAGCAAGCATAAATTTATTCAGATGATACGAATCATCTGCATTGCATTCTTAAGGTCTTCAAAAGGCACGTCATGAGGATGGTGTGATGGGTGTTGTGTGTTGTCCGTTTTACTGAGATGATATGAATATTTGTATAGAGCATTCTTAAGGTCTTCAAAAGGCACGTCATGAGGATGGTGTGATGGGTGTTGTGTGTTGTCCGTTTTACTGAGATGATATGAATATTTGTATAGAGCATTCTTAAGGTCTTCAAAAGGCACGTCATGATGACATGTATGTGCAGATGGGGTGGTTAGATTTAAATATTTGAATTTCCATGGTTTCAATGAGACATTGAGAATCGAGGGGTATTATATGCGGCTTTGGGGAAATGGATTGTATCCCAGCAAGCATAAATTTATTCAGATGATACGAATCATCTGCATTGCATTCTTAAGGTCTTCAAAAGGCACGTCATGAGGATGGTGTGATGGGTGTTGTGTGTTGTCCGTTTTACTGAGATGATATGAATATTTGTATAGAGCATTCTTAAGGTCTTCAAAAGGCACGTCATGAGGATGGTGTGATGGGTGTTGTGTGTTGTCCGTTTTACTGAGATGATATGAATATTTGTATAGAGCATTCTTAAGGTCTTCAAAAGGCACGTCATGATGACATGTATGTGCAGATGGGGTGGTTAGATTTAAATATTTGAATTTCCATGGTTTCAATGAGACATTGAGAATCGAGGGGTATTATATGCGGCTTTGGGGAAATGGATTGCATCCCAGCAAGCATAAATTTATTCAGATGATACGAATCATCTGCATTGCATTCTTAAGGTCTTCAAAAGGCACGTCATGAGGATGGTGTGATGGGTGTTGTGTGTTGTCCGTTTTACTGAGATGATATGAATATTTGTATAGAGCATTCTTAAGGTCTTCAAAAGGCACGTCATGAGGATGGTGTGATGGGTGTTGTGTGTTGTCCGTTTTACTGAGATGATATGAATATTTGTATAGAGCATTCTTAAGGTCTTCAAAAGGCACGTCATGATGACATGTATGTGCAGATGGGGTGGTTAGATTTAAATATTTGAATTTCCATGGTTTCAATGAGACATTGAGAATCGAGGGGTATTATATGCGGCTTTGGGGAAATGGATTGCATCCCAGCAAGCATAAATTTATTCAGATGATACGAATCATGTGCATTGCATTCTTAAGGTCTTCAAAAGGCACGTCATGAGGATGGTGTGATGGGTGTTGTGTGTTGTCCGTTTTACTGAGATGATATGAATATTTGTATAGAGCATTCTTAAGGTCTTCAAAAGGCACGTCATGAGGATGGTGTGATGGGTGTTGTGTGTTGTCCGTTTTACTGAGATGATATGAATATTTGTATAGAGCATTCTTAAGGTCTTCAAAAGGCACGTCATGATGACATGTATGTGCAGATGGGGTGGTTAGATTTAAATATTTGAATTTCCATGGTTTCAATGAGACATTGAGAATCGAGGGGTATTATATGCGGCTTTGGGGAAATGGATTGCATCCCAGCAAGCATAAATTTATTCAGATGATACGAATCATCTGCATTGCATTCTTAAGGTCTTCAAAAGGCACGTCATGAGGATGGTGTGATGGGTGTTGTGTGTTGTCCGTTTTACTGAGATGATATGAATATTTGTATAGAGCATTCTTAAGGTCTTCAAAAGGCACGTCATGAGGATGGTGTGATGGGTGTTGTGTGTTGTCCGTTTTACTGAGATGATATGAATATTTGTATAGAGCATTCTTAAGGTCTTCAAAAGGCACGTCATGATGACATGTATGTGCAGATGGGGTGGTTAGATTTAAATATTTGAATTTCCATGGTTTCAATGAGACATTGAGAATCGAGGGGTATTATATGCGGCTTTGGGGAAATGGATTGTATCCCAGCAAGCATAAATTTATTCAGATGATACGAATCATCTGCATTGCATTCTTAAGGTCTTCAAAAGGCACGTCATGAGGATGGTGTGATGGGTGTTGTGTGTTGTCCGTTTTACTGAGATGATATGAATATTTGTATAGAGCATTCAAAAGGCACGTCATGAGGATGGTGTGATGGGTGTTGTGTGTTGTCCGTTTTACTGAGATGATATGAATATTTGTATAGAGCATTCTTAAGGTCTTCAAAAGGCACGTCATGATGACATGTATGTGCAGATGGGGTGGTTAGATTTAAATATTTGAATTTCCATGGTTTCAATGAGACATTGAGAATCGAGGGGTATTATATGCGGCTTTGGGGAAATGGATTGCATCCCAGCAAGCATAAATTTATTCAGATGATACGAATCATCTGCATTGCATTCTTAAGGTCTTCAAAAGGCACGTCATGAGGATGGTGTGATGGGTGTTGTGTGTTGTCCGTTTTACTGAGATGATATGAATATTTGTATAGAGCATTCAAAAGGCACGTCATGAGGATGGTGTGATGGGTGTTGTGTGTTGTCCGTTTTACTGAGATGATATGAATATTTGTATAGAGCATTCTTAAGGTCTTCAAAAGGCACGTCATGATGACATGTATGTGCAGATGGGGTGGTTAGATTTAAATATTTGAATTTCCATGGTTTCAATGAGACATTGAGAATCGAGGGGTATTATATGCGGCTTTGGGGAAATGGATTGCATCCCAGCAAGCATAAATTTATTCAGATGATACGAATCATCTGCATTGCATTCTTAAGGTCTTCAAAAGGCACGTCATGAGGATGGTGTGATGGGTGTTGTGTGTTGTCCGTTTTACTGAGATGATATGAATATTTGTATAGAGCATTCAAAAGGCACGTCATGAGGATGGTGTGATGGGTGTTGTGTGTTGTCCGTTTTACTGAGATGATATGAATATTTGTATAGAGCATTCTTAAGGTCTTCAAAAGGCACGTCATGATGACATGTATGTGCAGATGGGGTGGTTAGATTTAAATATTTGAATTTCCATGGTTTCAATGAGACATTGAGAATCGAGGGGTATTATATGCGGCTTTGGGGAAATGGATTGCATCCCAGCAAGCATAAATTTATTCAGATGATACGAATCATCTGCATTGCATTCTTAAGGTCTTCAAAAGGCACGTCATGAGGATGGTGTGATGGGTGTTGTGTGTTGTCCGTTTTACTGAGATGATATGAATATTTGTATAGAGCATTCTTAAGGTCTTCAAAAGGCACGTCATGATGACATGTATGTGCAGATGGGGTGGTTAGATTTAAATATTTGAATTTCCATGGTTTCAATGAGACATTGAGAATCGAGGGGTATTATATGCGGCTTTGGGGAAATGGATTGCATCCCAGCAAGCATAAATTTATTCAGATGATACGAATCATCTGCATTGCATTCTTAAGGTCTTCAAAAGGCACGTCATGAGGATGGTGTGATGGGTGTTGTGTGTTGTCCGTTTTACTGAGATGATATGAATATTTGTATAGAGCATTCTTAAGGTCTTCAAAAGGCACGTCATGAGGATGGTGTGATGGGTGTTGTGTGTTGTCCGTTTTACTGAGATGATATGAATATTTGTATAGAGCATTCTTAAGGTCTTCAAAAGGCACGTCATGATGACATGTATGTGCAGATGGGGTGGTTAGATTTAAATATTTGAATTTCCATGGTTTCAATGAGACATTGAGAATCGAGGGGTATTATATGCGGCTTTGGGGAAATGGATTGCATCCCAGCAAGCATAAATTTATTCAGATGATACGAATCATCTGCATTGCATTCTTAAGGTCTTCAAAAGGCACGTCATGAGGATGGTGTGATGGGTGTTGTGTGTTGTCCGTTTTACTGAGATGATATGAATATTTGTATAGAGCATTCTTAAGGTCTTCAAAAGGCACGTCATGAGGATGGTGTGATGGGTGTTGTGTGTTGTCCGTTTTACTGAGATGATATGAATATTTGTATAGAGCATTCTTAAGGTCTTCAAAAGGCACGTCATGATGACATGTATGTGCAGATGGGGTGGTTAGATTTAAATATTTGAATTTCCATGGTTTCAATGAGACATTGAGAATCGAGGGGTATTATATGCGGCTTTGGGGAAATGGATTGCATCCCAGCAAGCATAAATTTATTCAGATGATACGAATCATGTGCATTGCATTCTTAAGGTCTTCAAAAGGCACGTCATGAGGATGGTGTGATGGGTGTTGTGTGTTGTCCGTTTTACTGAGATGATATGAATATTTGTATAGAGCATTCTTAAGGTCTTCAAAAGGCACGTCATGAGGATGGTGTGATGGGTGTTGTGTGTTGTCCGTTTTACTGAGATGATATGAATATTTGTATAGAGCATTCTTAAGGTCTTCAAAAGGCACGTCATGATGACATGTATGTGCAGATGGGGTGGTTAGATTTAAATATTTGAATTTCCATGGTTTCAATGAGACATTGAGAATCGAGGGGTATTATATGCGGCTTTGGGGAAATGGATTGCATCCCAGCAAGCATAAATTTATTCAGATGATACGAATCATCTGCATTGCATTCTTAAGGTCTTCAAAAGGCACGTCATGAGGATGGTGTGATGGGTGTTGTGTGTTGTCCGTTTTACTGAGATGATATGAATATTTGTATAGAGCATTCTTAAGGTCTTCAAAAGGCACGTCATGAGGATGGTGTGATGGGTGTTGTGTGTTGTCCGTTTTACTGAGATGATATGAATATTTGTATAGAGCATTCTTAAGGTCTTCAAAAGGCACGTCATGATGACATGTATGTGCAGATGGGGTGGTTAGATTTAAATATTTGAATTTCCATGGTTTCAATGAGACATTGAGAATCGAGGGGTATTATATGCGGCTTTGGGGAAATGGATTGCATCCCAGCAAGCATAAATTTATTCAGATGATACGAATCATGTGCATTGCATTCTTAAGGTCTTCAAAAGGCACGTCATGAGGATGGTGTGATGGGTGTTGTGTGTTGTCCGTTTTACTGAGATGATATGAATATTTGTATAGAGCATTCTTAAGGTCTTCAAAAGGCACGTCATGAGGATGGTGTGATGGGTGTTGTGTGTTGTCCGTTTTACTGAGATGATATGAATATTTGTATAGAGCATTCTTAAGGTCTTCAAAAGGCACGTCATGATGACATGTATGTGCAGATGGGGTGGTTAGATTTAAATATTTGAATTTCCATGGTTTCAATGAGACATTGAGAATCGAGGGGTATTATATGCGGCTTTGGGGAAATGGATTGCATCCCAGCAAGCATAAATTTATTCAGATGATACGAATCATCTGCATTGCATTCTTAAGGTCTTCAAAAGGCACGTCATGAGGATGGTGTGATGGGTGTTGTGTGTTGTCCGTTTTACTGAGATGATATGAATATTTGTATAGAGCATTCTTAAGGTCTTCAAAAGGCACGTCATGAGGATGGTGTGATGGGTGTTGTGTGTTGTCCGTTTTACTGAGATGATATGAATATTTGTATAGAGCATTCTTAAGGTCTTCAAAAGGCACGTCATGATGACATGTATGTGCAGATGGGGTGGTTAGATTTAAATATTTGAATTTCCATGGTTTCAATGAGACATTGAGAATCGAGGGGTATTATATGCGGCTTTGGGGAAATGGATTGTATCCCAGCAAGCATAAATTTATTCAGATGATACGAATCATCTGCATTGCATTCTTAAGGTCTTCAAAAGGCACGTCATGAGGATGGTGTGATGGGTGTTGTGTGTTGTCCGTTTTACTGAGATGATATGAATATTTGTATAGAGCATTCTTAAGGTCTTCAAAAGGCACGTCATGAGGATGGTGTGATGGGTGTTGTGTGTTGTCCGTTTTACTGAGATGATATGAATATTTGTATAGAGCATTCTTAAGGTCTTCAAAAGGCACGTCATGATGACATGTATGTGCAGATGGGGTGGTTAGATTTAAATATTTGAATTTCCATGGTTTCAATGAGACATTGAGAATCGAGGGGTATTATATGCGGCTTTGGGGAAATGGATTGCATCCCAGCAAGCATAAATTTATTCAGATGATACGAATCATCTGCATTGCATTCTTAAGGTCTTCAAAAGGCACGTCATGAGGATGGTGTGATGGGTGTTGTGTGTTGTCCGTTTTACTGAGATGATATGAATATTTGTATAGAGCATTCTTAAGGTCTTCAAAAGGCACGTCATGAGGATGGTGTGATGGGTGTTGTGTGTTGTCCGTTTTACTGAGATGATATGAATATTTGTATAGAGCATTCTTAAGGTCTTCAAAAGGCACGTCATGATGACATGTATGTGCAGATGGGGTGGTTAGATTTAAATATTTGAATTTCCATGGTTTCAATGAGACATTGAGAATCGAGGGGTATTATATGCGGCTTTGGGGAAATGGATTGTATCCCAGCAAGCATAAATTTATTCAGATGATACGAATCATCTGCATTGCATTCTTAAGGTCTTCAAAAGGCACGTCATGAGGATGGTGTGATGGGTGTTGTGTGTTGTCCGTTTTACTGAGATGATATGAATATTTGTATAGAGCATTCTTAAGGTCTTCAAAAGGCACGTCATGAGGATGGTGTGATGGGTGTTGTGTGTTGTCCGTTTTACTGAGATGATATGAATATTTGTATAGAGCATTCTTAAGGTCTTCAAAAGGCACGTCATGATGACATGTATGTGCAGATGGGGTGGTTAGATTTAAATATTTGAATTTCCATGGTTTCAATGAGACATTGAGAATCGAGGGGTATTATATGCGGCTTTGGGGAAATGGATTGCATCCCAGCAAGCATAAATTTATTCAGATGATACGAATCATGTGCATTGCATTCTTAAGGTCTTCAAAAGGCACGTCATGAGGATGGTGTGATGGGTGTTGTGTGTTGTCCGTTTTACTGAGATGATATGAATATTTGTATAGAGCATTCTTAAGGTCTTCAAAAGGCACGTCATGAGGATGGTGTGATGGGTGTTGTGTGTTGTCCGTTTTACTGAGATGATATGAATATTTGTATAGAGCATTCTTAAGGTCTTCAAAAGGCACGTCATGATGACATGTATGTGCAGATGGGGTGGTTAGATTTAAATATTTGAATTTCCATGGTTTCAATGAGACATTGAGAATCGAGGGGTATTATATGCGGCTTTGGGGAAATGGATTGCATCCCAGCAAGCATAAATTTATTCAGATGATACGAATCATCTGCATTGCATTCTTAAGGTCTTCAAAAGGCACGTCATGAGGATGGTGTGATGGGTGTTGTGTGTTGTCCGTTTTACTGAGATGATATGAATATTTGTATAGAGCATTCTTAAGGTCTTCAAAAGGCACGTCATGAGGATGGTGTGATGGGTGTTGTGTGTTGTCCGTTTTACTGAGATGATATGAATATTTGTATAGAGCATTCTTAAGGTCTTCAAAAGGCACGTCATGATGACATGTATGTGCAGATGGGGTGGTTAGATTTAAATATTTGAATTTCCATGGTTTCAATGAGACATTGAGAATCGAGGGGTATTATATGCGGCTTTGGGGAAATGGATTGTATCCCAGCAAGCATAAATTTATTCAGATGATACGAATCATCTGCATTGCATTCTTAAGGTCTTCAAAAGGCACGTCATGAGGATGGTGTGATGGGTGTTGTGTGTTGTCCGTTTTACTGAGATGATATGAATATTTGTATAGAGCATTCTTAAGGTCTTCAAAAGGCACGTCATGAGGATGGTGTGATGGGTGTTGTGTGTTGTCCGTTTTACTGAGATGATATGAATATTTGTATAGAGCATTCTTAAGGTCTTCAAAAGGCACGTCATGATGACATGTATGTGCAGATGGGGTGGTTAGATTTAAATATTTGAATTTCCATGGTTTCAATGAGACATTGAGAATCGAGGGGTATTATATGCGGCTTTGGGGAAATGGATTGTATCCCAGCAAGCATAAATTTATTCAGATGATACGAATCATCTGCATTGCATTCTTAAGGTCTTCAAAAGGCACGTCATGAGGATGGTGTGATGGGTGTTGTGTGTTGTC
>OY986947.1:5914393-5969393 GCA_963920595.1 Eimeria praecox | reverse complement strand
TCAACGCGCACAGTATCATAAAACTGTGCCCTGCCAATGTTGGTAAGTATACTTATAGAAGAGATCAAAAGACACTGAAACAGACGTGCTGCCGAGAAATCCCGGCAGCGCCATATGCGTTCAGAAATCTGATGGTTCACTAAAATCTGCAATTCACAATGCGTATCGCATTTCGCTGCGTCCTTCATCGATGCGTGAGCCAAGACATCCATTGCTGAAAGTTTTTTTAAGCAAAACGCTTCTTCTTTTTTGCATTAAATAGCGCACAAACGCTGCTGTGTGATCTATTTAGGACATGCATACACACATCATACATACACAAGCCACGCCAATGCATGCATGCATGCTGCATGCAGCCCTAAACAGCCCCACCACAGCCTTAAACATGCGCTAACTCCCCCCCCCCCCCCGTTCCAAATCGCATGCGGCAACATGCAAAAACAGAGAGGAGAGGTGCAAGCATGAAACACTTCTTTCATCTTCTACAAAGAACGTTGTGGAGGAAAAAACACAGAGATTCAAGGATTGATTTACGTTCGTTAGTAGGCGATCCCCAAAAGCAGGCCTCCAACATCGCAAAACGCTTCCAATAAGCTATTCGCCAATGATGAAATCGCTTGGAGACGCACAATCAATGTGTGAATGATCCTTCCGCAGGTTCACCTACGGAAACCGTGTTACGACTTTTGCATCCTTTAGAGGGCTCTATTTACGCAACTTCCCGGCCAGCCCCAAAGTGGGGTTGGCCAGTCCGATGAATTCACAGGACCCTCCGATCGGTTGCAGCGACGGGCGGTGTGTACAAGGGGCAGGGACGTAGTCGGCGCAAGCTGCTGACTTGCGCCTACTAGGCATTCCTCGTTGAAGACTAATAATTGCAATAATCTATCCCCATCACGATGCACCCTCACAAGATTACCCAGCCCCATCGGGCAAGGTAAAAACTCGTTGCATGCATCAGTGTAGCGCGCGTGCAGCCCAGAACATCTAAGGGCATCACAGACCTGTTATTGCCTCAAACTTCCTTGCGTTAGACACGCAAAGTCCCTCTAAGAAGTGATACAGTAACCGAAGTTACTGACCCTATTTAGCAGGCCAAGGTCTCGTTCGTTATCGAAATTAACCAGACAGATCACTCCACCAACTAAGAACGGCCATGCACCACCACCCATAGAATCAAGAAAGAGCTATCAATCTGTCAATCCTTCCCATGTCTGGACCTGGTGAGTTTCCCCGTGTTGAGTCAAATTAAGCCGCAGGCTCCACGCCTGGTGGTGCCCCTCCGTCAATTCCTTTAAGTTTCAGCCTTGCGACCATACTCCCCCCAGAACCCAGAGACTTTGATTTCTCATGAGGTGCAGGAGAAGCCAAGGTAGGCATTTCCCTATCTCTAGTCGGCATAGTTTATGGTAGAGATTACGACGGTATCTAATCGTCTTCAAACCCCCTACTGTCGTTCTTGATTAATGAAAACATCCTTGGCAAATGCTTTCGCAGTAGTTCGTCTTTAACAAATCTAAGAATTTCACCTCTGACAGTTAAATACGAATGCCCCCAACTGTCCCTATTAATCATTACCTTGGTCCTAGAAACCAACAAAATAGAACCGAGGTCCTATCTTATTATTCCATGCTGCAGTATTCAGGGCGACAAGCCTGCTTGAAACACTCTATTTTTCTCAAAGTAAAAGTTCCAGAACACCTACCAACGCAATAAAGCGCCAGAGGCTACCAGAAATATGCCGAGGGCAAACCACGCGCACACCCATACGGGCAGCGCAGGCTGACCACGACAGAAATCCAACTACGAGCTTTTTAACTGCAACAACTCTAATATACACTATTGGAGCTGGAATTACCGCGGCTGCTGGCACCAGACTTGCCCTCCAATTGTTACTCTGGAAGGGTTTTACATTCCCATCATTCCAATTACAAAGCATAAAATGCCCTGTATTGTTATTTCTCGTCACTACCTCGAAACTGTTTTCATTGGGTAATTTGCGCGCCTGCTGCCTTCCTTAGATGTGGTAGCCGTTTCTCAGGCTCCCTCTCCGGAATCGAACCCTAATTCCCCGTTACCCGTCACTGCCACGGTAGGCCAATACCCTACCGTCGAAAGCTGATAGGTCAGAAACTTGAATGATCCATCGCGGGCCCGAAAGCCAACTGCGATCCGTTCGGTTACTATGAATCACCATGACTCCACAAAAGTGGGTTGGTTTTGTATCTAATAAACACAGCCCCTCCAGAGAAGGTAGCTTTTGCGCATGTATTAGCCATAGAATTACCATGGTTATCCATGTAAAAAAGACCATCAAATAAACTATAACTGTTTTAATGAGCCATTCGCAGTTTCACCGTATAAAAGCTTATACTTAGACATGCATGGCTTAATCTTTGAGACAAGCATATGACTACTGGCAGGATCAACCAGGTTGCTATCGTCATCCTCCTCCACCATGGCCATAAAACACACAAATCATTCCATCTCGTATTGTTCATCTGAAATAAACAAACGAGGAGGAACAAAATGCGTAAAACGCCATGGAGAAAAGAATAATAACTTATCACCACAGGTCATTATCTTATCATTTCCACAAAACAGATAAAAGAAGACACACTCGCCCCCCACAATCCACTTTGTAGTAAAGATAATAACACTTTAGTGGCTTCAGAAACATTCTTATCATTCCAAACCCTCTTAAAGAGTCCAAGGTCTAATAAGAATGTCCCAAACAAATCCAAAAGCACCCCCCACCGCCACAAATATCATCATAGTTCGTCATATTACCCTGGAAACTTGGAATAATCTTCCTTGCCTGCTGCATAAAGCAATCTTCTTAAAGCGTATGTATATAACGCTTCTAATCAATTGCCATCACAAACAAAAAAGATACACAAGAATCCTTGGCAACGAACCATGCTTTCCAAGCGCCCGAATTGCCCCCCCCGCATCAGCATCTCCTCCACTTGATCTCGCCTCTGTCCGTTTGCAAAAGGATTGAATAATATATACGTATAAAAAGACAATCTGACCATATATATATATATATATATATATATATATACATATATATATAGCCACAATGCACTTCTATACGCAATATCGTCCCACCCCAAGAAACAAAACAAAAGCCAAACCAAAAATTGGAAGCGCTGGAAGGACAAATCCATAACGCTCTATTTTTCTTCCCACAAATTTCTTTGCAGGACACACCAATACAACACCAACAACTCCGCTCCCAAAATGCAGCTTCATTCGGGGTATCAACAAATCAAATGCTCAAAAAGCAAATGAAATCCCCCCACATCCTAAACATCTCAAAATGATGTTCTTTCAAACGAACCCCACAACCATCTAGCTTCTCTGACGCACAGGTGAAGCATCCATGGCAATGAGATCATCTGTCTTCATCCTGCCCAAGAAAAATATAAGCTTCCTTTCTCTACACACTACCACTACAAACAGCTTGGCCATCCTTTCTTCGACAACCACCCAAAATGGGAGAACAGCAAAACCAGGACATTACACACATTCAGAGTGTATTATCCTGTTGCCATTCACAGCTGTTGCAGAAGCAGCGCAATCTCCCCTCAACATACGCTCACACATGAATGGCGACCTTTCCCGCGTAGGCTCCTCACACGAATCTAATTCTATTTCCATCCAAACACACCAACAAAAACTTTTGTCAAAGATACATGAACGCTTTTGCGACGCAATTCACCAGTCTACCACTACCTCCCATCAGCCAAAAGCGTCTTGTAGTTTCTGCTCCTTAAAGCGAACTTTTGCATACCCTCTGAATTCTTCTCACCTCCCAAATATACTTAAGACTCACTGAAAGCTAACCAGCTCATGTATCCCTTCGTGTGCCACACAACACAAATCCCTCCCTATCCCTGTCTTCTCCAGCGAGCCAAGAAAACTCCAGAGCAGCATCTTTACCAACATATACAAGCATAATTCAAGAAGAAAAAATGGCATCAAGAAAATCCACAGAAAACTCTAGGACAGCTTGCTGAACATCCTGCATTGCTTGGTCCTCATCATGTTGAGAAAGTGGTGCAGAATCAAGGTCATCGCAAAGTCGAGACAACCCCCTTAATAACTTGCACATCGGATTGAACTAAATTACCGAGCATATACTGATTGATGCTGCAAATAAAATTCTATATGGAGGAGCCCGCCTTAATAAAACTAGAAAAAAGCACAGTAGAGACCTAACCACCTCAAGAAAAGCAAACTCCAGCGGTTGAGACGCCTGCTGCTGTAAAAGAAAGAATACAATTCACACGGACCATGTTCCTCATTGCTGCCTCAAAAACCAAAAGGAAAAGTATAAACAAACCTCATTGAAGAAATCCAATTAAAAGGAAAATGCAGCATTCGCTGAAAAATATATCTACTGCTGCCTGTTCCAGACCACCCTCTCTCACCCCCCCTGCACACGCGCGCGCGCGCCCCCACAGGCTGCGGTTGATGGCGATCGCATCCATCCTTCCACTGACTGTACGGTACGTAAATGTGGCTACAAGACTTACAGGCATGAACATGTTAACACTGCAGTAATTTGAATCTTTCTATCTGGATCATTTGTGCTTTGCGTCTACACGATAACACTTTGTTGAAGGTGTGCACCCGATGGAGCTCTAGTAAGATGAAGGCACAGTCGCAATGCACCAGGCAAATCCTGATTAGGGCTTTGGTGTACGGCTATATTACACAAATTGTATGGGAGGGATGCTCGTATATGCAATGTACCTGGCATTTGATGCACTCTGGCAGTGTTGGCAAACCGCCAATTGCTAGGCATAAATGCAAACCAAAAGGGACGAACTGGACCCTTACAACATATTTTGTAAGGACCTATGCTCCGCATGAACCCTCATGACATTATATGAGAATGATACGAGGGTTTCCATATGTTTTTGTTGTTTCCTTTGATTTGGAGCGCTTTTCGTCGTTTGTGCAAGGCTGGCTTGAACACAGTTTCTGGTGTCTTCTTATTTTTGTTCCAGTAAAGCATTGACGGTGGTGGTTTCAGTTGGTGCGCAGGTAGGTGGAGTAGGAAACCATTAGCATAATACGTGATCAATGTACCTTGGCAATTTGTACAAAATGATGAACCTCGTGCTTCTACCGCATCTTGGAGTGGCTTGGGTTTAGTTAAGGCGTGCAGTCTACGGTTGACCGGAGCAGGCACAACATAAAAAACACGCTGTGGGTAACAGCACAGTTTCAAGCTTAATAGTTGAAAGTACATTGGGACTTGGCAGGCAAGTAATGCTTGCTATCAGTTATTCAGAAGCTGTCCTTCATATGGCTATAGGAGCATCAGTTTCATGCGGAAACATCCCTTATCATTTACCAGTTTTGTATTAAACCGACGTTTTTTCTCCTCGGAGCTCAATGCAGTTGTGTATGGATAAAGACAAAAGAGACACATGTGCAATAGCTGAATGCAGAATGCATGTCTCTACATATCATGAGGCATAGGTTGAATGAGGGTTACGGCGGGCATTATTGCTCATCGTACCGCATTGCTTTTGTGTGCTAATTATTGACGGGAAATGCATCTTGTTCCGGTTTCTATTGAGTCTACTTGAGCCTGAGTTGACCATCAAGAAGCTCAGCACATTATATTGCGCAAAGAAAGAAGAATTCAACCATCCATTGATAGATACACGGGAGGATACTGTGACTCTTTTCTAGTTTAGGCTGCAGCTATGATTTCATTGTGAAAGCTGTTGTGTTTTCATTGCAAAGCTTTCACTTCTGCTCGACCTGCTCTGATGGGCGTGCATATTAGAATATTATTAAACTTTGTTATTAAACATTGTTATTGAACAGGATAGAATTCGGGATGCAATATTTGATGGTCAGCAAAATAGGATTGCTATATGAATTGCTTGCCAAAATGGTAGAACACCCTGCCAGGGAAAATACAACTGAAATAGACGCAAGCTTAGGGATTTGTAGTTTATAGGCAAGCCACACACGTAGTAACTCCCGAAGTTGGGAGCTGGGACTTTGTGTTACTGTAGCGCCTGACGAGTTGGATTTTAGAAGTCATGCCTAACTCGTGGAAAGACACTTTGTGTTGTGTTCCATCAAACTTGCTAGTAGCGCAAACGAGAGGATAACCTTGTGGCACATAAAGCGATGGGCAATCGCATCACCAGAAGCAGGCAGCCTTCCCTATCCTTATGCTTATACATGCCAAACCTGATGTCATCACTATAGTGATTTTCGCATACCATGATAATTGTTGGTGATATAACCGCGGGTTTGCCGGATCTTTTTACTGCTGGGGTAGCAGCGTGCAACGATTAGCCTAAACAACTACAGGAAGAAGGAATGCCTAGAATGAAAATAATTGCTTTCGTTCACACCATGTTGGCTTCGGTTCCGGAAGCTTCCATAAAGGGAGGGAAATATCAGGCGGAAGATAGAGCATATTGATGCATATCCGGTGCATGAGGCATGCATGCTACACTAAAAGAAAGAACAAACACAGGATCCGCTGAAACAGCTGTCGCAGAGCCACCGCCTTCATGTGCAAAATTTGGACAACGAAAGGTGGCGCTAATCCAGCCGAAGCAAATCCTGAAGCTGTTAAGGAGCAAGAAACAATGGCATCTTCAAAAACACAAATAAGTTTTTTGCTTTTATAGTCGTTTCTATCCCAACTCATGTATGACGTGTTCCTTCATTGCTGGCTGGTACTCGTCAGACACGTGCCGAGGCAGGCCATGTGCGCTGTCCTTGCTGTTTAGGTGAAGCGGAAAGGAACGGTATGTTCTATCGGTGCGCTAAGCGTTGGTGTTGTTCTTTGCACCTAGAGTTGCGCTTACGCGGTAATCCAAACTGCAGGTGCTGTTGCTTGTGCATAGCCTCCAATTAGTGCAGTAGCACGTGCGTTTAGGGCACTATGCAGCTAGTGCAATAACAGATGAGCTTCTGTTATTATCCGGTTTCATTTACCTACCATCACCATTGTCATGTGTTGCTGATAAATCTGCATTCTTCTCCCTTCGCAGCACTGTAGATAGGCCATCAGTTTACTTCATTCTGAACTGTGAACCTTGATGTTATTCAATCCTACCAATATGCCTTCATTCGGCGTAATAAAACACCTTATTATATCGAAGAGTCGCGTTCCATCAGCGACAACATTTTGTTTCTGATGGAAGCCAATTCTTCCCTACAGTATCGTGATGATTGCAGAAGAACAGCTCATGAGTACTGCACCTTCAGCATGCTTCTCCTTAGAGTAATATCACTTTCAGCTACTCCTGCTGCAGAGCGCAACAACTTTCGCAACTTACTTTCATGCCACAGGATGACTCATTAGCCCTTCTTGGTGCCAACACCACCTCTCTAAGTGGCACTATCGTAGAGTTGCCATCAGTCTCCCGCCCCCTACGTAGTAATGTGTTGTGAAATTACACCCTTACAGCCGATTGGTATGCTTCCATGCTTAATTTTATTCCGTTCCTACTTATACTAGCAAGCGACGTTTGCCTTGCAATGACGATTCGTCTTGTTGCGCGTCTGCGTTAGTACATGGATGCCGCCTAGCCAAAAGCGATGTAACTACACACGATTCTAGAAGAAGCAGCTTCAAACAGAATGCATTATCTAACAACGTCTTCACATGATTCCCACGGTTCACCCTATTCCCAGTCAGTACTGCCATCCCTGTCTACCTACTCCGTTGGCTCATGCTGTATCAAGATGGGTATCAGCGATAAACAATGGCGCACAAAAGCATGAACGCCCTCCAGCGCTCGCCATCTGGCGTCGTCAATGCACTCAGACTGCCGCAAGGCAGAGCTAATCTAGTAAGGCTGCTTGAATACCCCAGGGCGGCAGCGTATTTGTAGGCAAAGGCAGCTCTAAGCAAGGTTTATGGAAAAAAGCGGGGGAAACAAACGTTTGTGCCGCTGTGTTGAAGCTGCGTTTTAATACCGTAAGTAAACGGGAGGTGAAGGCAGCTGCAGCTGCTCTGCTGGACACTGAAGCGCTTTCTGGTCCGACAGCGCTTTGAATAGAATCATAGGCAACAACAGCAATCATCAGCATGCAGTATGCATAGCGGTTCAGCAGGTGCATGGATTTCCCGAGCGGGTTTTGCCAAGTGTCATTTCCCAAACTAAAGCGAAGTTGAACTGGTCTTTGCAATCTTCTTGCTGCAACAAAGCATCATTCGGGATATAACCACCCACTGAGCATTGAATCATCTAAACCTGCATGATTTAGCATGCATCGGACCAAAGCTGGTGCGCGATGGTGTCAGTTCCAGCTCCCCTTATCCACAAGCGGAAAACGGCTCCAAGGAATACCTGGTATTCGCAATCTTTCGAACCAGTCAAACGCATGCCACGTCAGCATGCCCTTGTGCAAAATCCTAATGCACAAATAACCTGTCCAACGGCACCTCATACAATTTAATCGCCCACCGCTCAGCTTGCCTGTTCCTGTCACGGGAAAACACAATAAAACAGCCGCCAATACCACACAGCTTCGTTTCATATTATCTACACGCACCTTCTGTCAAAGAGAACGGACTACGGCTGCGGTCTGTCATAATTGGCAGTTGCTCCGCTCTGCCCTTCCATCTAGCACATTTTGAAAGCAAAAGGAGATAGTCGAAGCTTAGCTTTAAGCATTCCGTCACTCGTCCCAACACCTGCAGCGGGAGCGAACGAACAAAGGGGGCGGCAGTAGCAGCAAAGTAATGCTGATTTCTTTGAGCGTAAAGCCCTTTTGTTTGCACGTCAGTGACAAGAGCAGGAGGCACAGTACCTACTGCTTCACCAAAGGGGCTGCTGTTCTGTAGGGATCAGCAGCAGACCCAATATATTCCAGGATACTAGAGCTCTGGAGATTATGGAGCAAATGGTGTCAACGGGCGGCCCCTACTCGGTGTCCGCACCTGTTGTTATTCCTGCTGCACCTCGCACCGGTGGTGCTGCTGCAACCGCTACTGCAGCTGCTGTCACTGGTGGACTTGCCTTAACGATTGCACCCGTTATTTGATTGCTTGTATCCCCTGTGCACATCTCTAGATTGTACAGGCAAAACCTTTTGGCTACTTGCAGGGGGTTTAGGCTACTCTCTCAAAGATGTCAACGGAAACACCTCACGCCCTAACTGCATTGCTGCGGCCTCTCATCTACCATAGCAATAACAGTAAAACAAGACAAAACCGTAATATGCTGTGTGTGGAGCTACAGGTCGCTGGCTGCCTGCTACTTCCGCAACTCGCAACGACTGCTACTCTTGCTGCGAACTGCTACTACTGCTGAGAGTAGCAACAATAATATAGGCATGAAGAACAGCAGCAGGAAGAGCAACAGCGGCAGCAGCACCACCGGATTTTCCGTACTGCGGGAAGGGAACTAAGATGGGGGCATCAATTCGTTCCCACGCCCCAATTTGAGCCCTTTTCAAGACTATTTCAGCGATACCTGCAACAATAGCTGCAACTTAGAGGAAACGAGCGGCAAGAGAGGAGCATCTATTTTGTGAGTCTCTTTAGACAGGCCGGAAAAGTAGAGCATATCCTGGCAGCGTTGTGAGCTCGAAAGAATGTGAATGGGCCTACTGAGGCAACCGGTGCACCAGCACATTATCAGCGCCACCAGCAGCACGCAGTACAGAGGGGGAACGGAAACCACTCGAGCAGCAGCAGCCGCCATACCAACAGCAGCAGCGCCCACAGCGGCCGCAACAGCCACAACAGGAACACCAGCATACCGGTGGTCCTGCTGCCACACCGGCAGCACGCAAACAACAGGCGCTTTACTTCTCACATGCGCCCACACCTGTTGATTTTTTCATGCTCTGACACCCCACAGCAACGACGAAAGCAACGACAAAAGCGGAAGCAGCAAGAGTAAAGAAGAACTGAGGCGTATTACGTCGTGTGTGGCGAAAACGCCGTTAGCCGGCTGCTAGACCCGCAGCCCGCACCTGCTGCTAGACCCGCAGCCCGCACCTGCTGCTGCTCTTGCTGCAAACTGGTACTACTGCTGAGAGCAGGAACAGGAATATAATGCTGTTCTGAAACCTAAAGAACGGCAGCAGCAACAGCAGCATCGGCTGCAGCGGCCACCGAATGGGGGGGGCACTATATCGTCCCCACGCGGTAGTTGTGCTGTGAACCTCCATATATTAAGGCTATTGATACAGTTGCATGAGTAAATATAATTTGTTGCTTCTCGTGCTACACAGGAGAGTTTGCCATATATGGCAGTGTCTCAGGGAAATTAATTAAATGAGACATATAAGCATATCAACTGGACGCGAGTTTATTAGCTCGGCTACTTCATCTAGAAGGGTTTAAAAGCAAGCAATGTTAGTAGAAGCTTAAAACTTAGCACGTCTTCACTCTTCGCAGCATCAACAAAAAAGCATATCGGCAAGGACAGCGGCAGCAACGTTAAGCAATTTGTACGTATTGGCCCCCTCCCTCACTATCCTGCCTGCTGGCGCCGGTCTTTTTGCTGTTTGTGTTTCGGCAGCAGCAGAGAAACTGGCTGTCTGTATGGGCAGTGCTTCGACGGACCTCAGCGGAGACAATTTAGGCCGTTGCTGCGGGGGTCAGCTCTATCCTCTAGCATTATGGGCAAGCGTTGCCCCGCTTTGCCATCACCTGCTACAGCAATAAAGGCAACATTAACCATAATGGCATTACCGAGAGCAGAAGAGGAAGCAACAGCAACAGCCATAGCAGAAAAATCTACAATAGCGGCATTAGCAACCACAGCAATGGCAGCAGCAGCTCTAGCAGCAGGAGAAGCTTCCATGGAGAAGCTGGTCATGCGTTGTGTGTATGCATGCCAGTTGATGAGCTTCGGGATGGCATTCGTAAGGTCGTTAAAAAACTTTAGCTATTCGCCTCCCGAGTTTATGTTATGTGCGCTGATGAGTTTTGGCATGGCATTCTATTAAGGTCGTCAAACGACTGGTCATGATGGTGTGGCTTTGTGGGATGGTGTGATGGGCATTGTGCGTTGTCCGTTTTACTGAGATGATACGAATATTTGTATAGAGCATTCTTAAGGTCTTCAAAAGGCACGTCATGAGGATGGTGTGATGGGTGTTGTGTGTTGTCCGTTTTACTGAGATGATATGAATATTTGTATAGAGCATTCTTAAGGTCTTCAAAAGGCACGTCATGAGGATGGTGTGATGGGTGTTGTGTGTTGTCCGTTTTACTGAGATGATATGAATATTTGTATAGAGCATTCTTAAGGTCTTCAAAAGGCACGTCATGATGACATGTATGTGCAGATGGGGTGGTTAGATTTAAATATTTGAATTTCCATGGTTTCAATGAGACATTGAGAATCGAGGGGTATTATATGCGGCTTTGGGGAAATGGATTGTATCCCAGCAAGCATAAATTTATTCAGATGATACGAATCATCTGCATTGCATTCTTAAGGTCTTCAAAAGGCACGTCATGAGGATGGTGTGATGGGTGTTGTGTGTTGTCCGTTTTACTGAGATGATATGAATATTTGTATAGAGCATTCAAAAGGCACGTCATGAGGATGGTGTGATGGGTGTTGTGTGTTGTCCGTTTTACTGAGATGATATGAATATTTGTATAGAGCATTCTTAAGGTCTTCAAAAGGCACGTCATGATGACATGTATGTGCAGATGGGGTGGTTAGATTTAAATATTTGAATTTCCATGGTTTCAATGAGACATTGAGAATCGAGGGGTATTATATGCGGCTTTGGGGAAATGGATTGCATCCCAGCAAGCATAAATTTATTCAGATGATACGAATCATCTGCATTGCATTCTTAAGGTCTTCAAAAGGCACGTCATGAGGATGGTGTGATGGGTGTTGTGTGTTGTCCGTTTTACTGAGATGATATGAATATTTGTATAGAGCATTCAAAAGGCACGTCATGAGGATGGTGTGATGGGTGTTGTGTGTTGTCCGTTTTACTGAGATGATATGAATATTTGTATAGAGCATTCTTAAGGTCTTCAAAAGGCACGTCATGATGACATGTATGTGCAGATGGGGTGGTTAGATTTAAATATTTGAATTTCCATGGTTTCAATGAGACATTGAGAATCGAGGGGTATTATATGCGGCTTTGGGGAAATGGATTGCATCCCAGCAAGCATAAATTTATTCAGATGATACGAATCATCTGCATTGCATTCTTAAGGTCTTCAAAAGGCACGTCATGAGGATGGTGTGATGGGTGTTGTGTGTTGTCCGTTTTACTGAGATGATATGAATATTTGTATAGAGCATTCAAAAGGCACGTCATGAGGATGGTGTGATGGGTGTTGTGTGTTGTCCGTTTTACTGAGATGATATGAATATTTGTATAGAGCATTCTTAAGGTCTTCAAAAGGCACGTCATGATGACATGTATGTGCAGATGGGGTGGTTAGATTTAAATATTTGAATTTCCATGGTTTCAATGAGACATTGAGAATCGAGGGGTATTATATGCGGCTTTGGGGAAATGGATTGCATCCCAGCAAGCATAAATTTATTCAGATGATACGAATCATGTGCATTGCATTCTTAAGGTCTTCAAAAGGCACGTCATGAGGATGGTGTGATGGGTGTTGTGTGTTGTCCGTTTTACTGAGATGATATGAATATTTGTATAGAGCATTCTTAAGGTCTTCAAAAGGCACGTCATGATGACATGTATGTGCAGATGGGGTGGTTAGATTTAAATATTTGAATTTCCATGGTTTCAATGAGACATTGAGAATCGAGGGGTATTATATGCGGCTTTGGGGAAATGGATTGCATCCCAGCAAGCATAAATTTATTCAGATGATACGAATCATCTGCATTGCATTCTTAAGGTCTTCAAAAGGCACGTCATGAGGATGGTGTGATGGGTGTTGTGTGTTGTCCGTTTTACTGAGATGATATGAATATTTGTATAGAGCATTCTTAAGGTCTTCAAAAGGCACGTCATGAGGATGGTGTGATGGGTGTTGTGTGTTGTCCGTTTTACTGAGATGATATGAATATTTGTATAGAGCATTCTTAAGGTCTTCAAAAGGCACGTCATGATGACATGTATGTGCAGATGGGGTGGTTAGATTTAAATATTTGAATTTCCATGGTTTCAATGAGACATTGAGAATCGAGGGGTATTATATGCGGCTTTGGGGAAATGGATTGCATCCCAGCAAGCATAAATTTATTCAGATGATACGAATCATCTGCATTGCATTCTTAAGGTCTTCAAAAGGCACGTCATGAGGATGGTGTGATGGGTGTTGTGTGTTGTCCGTTTTACTGAGATGATATGAATATTTGTATAGAGCATTCTTAAGGTCTTCAAAAGGCACGTCATGAGGATGGTGTGATGGGTGTTGTGTGTTGTCCGTTTTACTGAGATGATATGAATATTTGTATAGAGCATTCTTAAGGTCTTCAAAAGGCACGTCATGATGACATGTATGTGCAGATGGGGTGGTTAGATTTAAATATTTGAATTTCCATGGTTTCAATGAGACATTGAGAATCGAGGGGTATTATATGCGGCTTTGGGGAAATGGATTGCATCCCAGCAAGCATAAATTTATTCAGATGATACGAATCATGTGCATTGCATTCTTAAGGTCTTCAAAAGGCACGTCATGAGGATGGTGTGATGGGTGTTGTGTGTTGTCCGTTTTACTGAGATGATATGAATATTTGTATAGAGCATTCTTAAGGTCTTCAAAAGGCACGTCATGAGGATGGTGTGATGGGTGTTGTGTGTTGTCCGTTTTACTGAGATGATATGAATATTTGTATAGAGCATTCTTAAGGTCTTCAAAAGGCACGTCATGATGACATGTATGTGCAGATGGGGTGGTTAGATTTAAATATTTGAATTTCCATGGTTTCAATGAGACATTGAGAATCGAGGGGTATTATATGCGGCTTTGGGGAAATGGATTGCATCCCAGCAAGCATAAATTTATTCAGATGATACGAATCATCTGCATTGCATTCTTAAGGTCTTCAAAAGGCACGTCATGAGGATGGTGTGATGGGTGTTGTGTGTTGTCCGTTTTACTGAGATGATATGAATATTTGTATAGAGCATTCTTAAGGTCTTCAAAAGGCACGTCATGAGGATGGTGTGATGGGTGTTGTGTGTTGTCCGTTTTACTGAGATGATATGAATATTTGTATAGAGCATTCTTAAGGTCTTCAAAAGGCACGTCATGATGACATGTATGTGCAGATGGGGTGGTTAGATTTAAATATTTGAATTTCCATGGTTTCAATGAGACATTGAGAATCGAGGGGTATTATATGCGGCTTTGGGGAAATGGATTGTATCCCAGCAAGCATAAATTTATTCAGATGATACGAATCATCTGCATTGCATTCTTAAGGTCTTCAAAAGGCACGTCATGAGGATGGTGTGATGGGTGTTGTGTGTTGTCCGTTTTACTGAGATGATATGAATATTTGTATAGAGCATTCTTAAGGTCTTCAAAAGGCACGTCATGAGGATGGTGTGATGGGTGTTGTGTGTTGTCCGTTTTACTGAGATGATATGAATATTTGTATAGAGCATTCTTAAGGTCTTCAAAAGGCACGTCATGATGACATGTATGTGCAGATGGGGTGGTTAGATTTAAATATTTGAATTTCCATGGTTTCAATGAGACATTGAGAATCGAGGGGTATTATATGCGGCTTTGGGGAAATGGATTGCATCCCAGCAAGCATAAATTTATTCAGATGATACGAATCATCTGCATTGCATTCTTAAGGTCTTCAAAAGGCACGTCATGAGGATGGTGTGATGGGTGTTGTGTGTTGTCCGTTTTACTGAGATGATATGAATATTTGTATAGAGCATTCTTAAGGTCTTCAAAAGGCACGTCATGAGGATGGTGTGATGGGTGTTGTGTGTTGTCCGTTTTACTGAGATGATATGAATATTTGTATAGAGCATTCTTAAGGTCTTCAAAAGGCACGTCATGATGACATGTATGTGCAGATGGGGTGGTTAGATTTAAATATTTGAATTTCCATGGTTTCAATGAGACATTGAGAATCGAGGGGTATTATATGCGGCTTTGGGGAAATGGATTGCATCCCAGCAAGCATAAATTTATTCAGATGATACGAATCATGTGCATTGCATTCTTAAGGTCTTCAAAAGGCACGTCATGAGGATGGTGTGATGGGTGTTGTGTGTTGTCCGTTTTACTGAGATGATATGAATATTTGTATAGAGCATTCTTAAGGTCTTCAAAAGGCACGTCATGAGGATGGTGTGATGGGTGTTGTGTGTTGTCCGTTTTACTGAGATGATATGAATATTTGTATAGAGCATTCTTAAGGTCTTCAAAAGGCACGTCATGATGACATGTATGTGCAGATGGGGTGGTTAGATTTAAATATTTGAATTTCCATGGTTTCAATGAGACATTGAGAATCGAGGGGTATTATATGCGGCTTTGGGGAAATGGATTGCATCCCAGCAAGCATAAATTTATTCAGATGATACGAATCATCTGCATTGCATTCTTAAGGTCTTCAAAAGGCACGTCATGAGGATGGTGTGATGGGTGTTGTGTGTTGTCCGTTTTACTGAGATGATATGAATATTTGTATAGAGCATTCTTAAGGTCTTCAAAAGGCACGTCATGAGGATGGTGTGATGGGTGTTGTGTGTTGTCCGTTTTACTGAGATGATATGAATATTTGTATAGAGCATTCTTAAGGTCTTCAAAAGGCACGTCATGATGACATGTATGTGCAGATGGGGTGGTTAGATTTAAATATTTGAATTTCCATGGTTTCAATGAGACATTGAGAATCGAGGGGTATTATATGCGGCTTTGGGGAAATGGATTGTATCCCAGCAAGCATAAATTTATTCAGATGATACGAATCATCTGCATTGCATTCTTAAGGTCTTCAAAAGGCACGTCATGAGGATGGTGTGATGGGTGTTGTGTGTTGTCCGTTTTACTGAGATGATATGAATATTTGTATAGAGCATTCAAAAGGCACGTCATGAGGATGGTGTGATGGGTGTTGTGTGTTGTCCGTTTTACTGAGATGATATGAATATTTGTATAGAGCATTCTTAAGGTCTTCAAAAGGCACGTCATGATGACATGTATGTGCAGATGGGGTGGTTAGATTTAAATATTTGAATTTCCATGGTTTCAATGAGACATTGAGAATCGAGGGGTATTATATGCGGCTTTGGGGAAATGGATTGCATCCCAGCAAGCATAAATTTATTCAGATGATACGAATCATCTGCATTGCATTCTTAAGGTCTTCAAAAGGCACGTCATGAGGATGGTGTGATGGGTGTTGTGTGTTGTCCGTTTTACTGAGATGATATGAATATTTGTATAGAGCATTCAAAAGGCACGTCATGAGGATGGTGTGATGGGTGTTGTGTGTTGTCCGTTTTACTGAGATGATATGAATATTTGTATAGAGCATTCTTAAGGTCTTCAAAAGGCACGTCATGATGACATGTATGTGCAGATGGGGTGGTTAGATTTAAATATTTGAATTTCCATGGTTTCAATGAGACATTGAGAATCGAGGGGTATTATATGCGGCTTTGGGGAAATGGATTGCATCCCAGCAAGCATAAATTTATTCAGATGATACGAATCATCTGCATTGCATTCTTAAGGTCTTCAAAAGGCACGTCATGAGGATGGTGTGATGGGTGTTGTGTGTTGTCCGTTTTACTGAGATGATATGAATATTTGTATAGAGCATTCAAAAGGCACGTCATGAGGATGGTGTGATGGGTGTTGTGTGTTGTCCGTTTTACTGAGATGATATGAATATTTGTATAGAGCATTCTTAAGGTCTTCAAAAGGCACGTCATGATGACATGTATGTGCAGATGGGGTGGTTAGATTTAAATATTTGAATTTCCATGGTTTCAATGAGACATTGAGAATCGAGGGGTATTATATGCGGCTTTGGGGAAATGGATTGCATCCCAGCAAGCATAAATTTATTCAGATGATACGAATCATCTGCATTGCATTCTTAAGGTCTTCAAAAGGCACGTCATGAGGATGGTGTGATGGGTGTTGTGTGTTGTCCGTTTTACTGAGATGATATGAATATTTGTATAGAGCATTCTTAAGGTCTTCAAAAGGCACGTCATGATGACATGTATGTGCAGATGGGGTGGTTAGATTTAAATATTTGAATTTCCATGGTTTCAATGAGACATTGAGAATCGAGGGGTATTATATGCGGCTTTGGGGAAATGGATTGCATCCCAGCAAGCATAAATTTATTCAGATGATACGAATCATCTGCATTGCATTCTTAAGGTCTTCAAAAGGCACGTCATGAGGATGGTGTGATGGGTGTTGTGTGTTGTCCGTTTTACTGAGATGATATGAATATTTGTATAGAGCATTCTTAAGGTCTTCAAAAGGCACGTCATGAGGATGGTGTGATGGGTGTTGTGTGTTGTCCGTTTTACTGAGATGATATGAATATTTGTATAGAGCATTCTTAAGGTCTTCAAAAGGCACGTCATGATGACATGTATGTGCAGATGGGGTGGTTAGATTTAAATATTTGAATTTCCATGGTTTCAATGAGACATTGAGAATCGAGGGGTATTATATGCGGCTTTGGGGAAATGGATTGCATCCCAGCAAGCATAAATTTATTCAGATGATACGAATCATCTGCATTGCATTCTTAAGGTCTTCAAAAGGCACGTCATGAGGATGGTGTGATGGGTGTTGTGTGTTGTCCGTTTTACTGAGATGATATGAATATTTGTATAGAGCATTCTTAAGGTCTTCAAAAGGCACGTCATGAGGATGGTGTGATGGGTGTTGTGTGTTGTCCGTTTTACTGAGATGATATGAATATTTGTATAGAGCATTCTTAAGGTCTTCAAAAGGCACGTCATGATGACATGTATGTGCAGATGGGGTGGTTAGATTTAAATATTTGAATTTCCATGGTTTCAATGAGACATTGAGAATCGAGGGGTATTATATGCGGCTTTGGGGAAATGGATTGCATCCCAGCAAGCATAAATTTATTCAGATGATACGAATCATGTGCATTGCATTCTTAAGGTCTTCAAAAGGCACGTCATGAGGATGGTGTGATGGGTGTTGTGTGTTGTCCGTTTTACTGAGATGATATGAATATTTGTATAGAGCATTCTTAAGGTCTTCAAAAGGCACGTCATGAGGATGGTGTGATGGGTGTTGTGTGTTGTCCGTTTTACTGAGATGATATGAATATTTGTATAGAGCATTCTTAAGGTCTTCAAAAGGCACGTCATGATGACATGTATGTGCAGATGGGGTGGTTAGATTTAAATATTTGAATTTCCATGGTTTCAATGAGACATTGAGAATCGAGGGGTATTATATGCGGCTTTGGGGAAATGGATTGCATCCCAGCAAGCATAAATTTATTCAGATGATACGAATCATCTGCATTGCATTCTTAAGGTCTTCAAAAGGCACGTCATGAGGATGGTGTGATGGGTGTTGTGTGTTGTCCGTTTTACTGAGATGATATGAATATTTGTATAGAGCATTCTTAAGGTCTTCAAAAGGCACGTCATGAGGATGGTGTGATGGGTGTTGTGTGTTGTCCGTTTTACTGAGATGATATGAATATTTGTATAGAGCATTCTTAAGGTCTTCAAAAGGCACGTCATGATGACATGTATGTGCAGATGGGGTGGTTAGATTTAAATATTTGAATTTCCATGGTTTCAATGAGACATTGAGAATCGAGGGGTATTATATGCGGCTTTGGGGAAATGGATTGTATCCCAGCAAGCATAAATTTATTCAGATGATACGAATCATCTGCATTGCATTCTTAAGGTCTTCAAAAGGCACGTCATGAGGATGGTGTGATGGGTGTTGTGTGTTGTCCGTTTTACTGAGATGATATGAATATTTGTATAGAGCATTCTTAAGGTCTTCAAAAGGCACGTCATGAGGATGGTGTGATGGGTGTTGTGTGTTGTCCGTTTTACTGAGATGATATGAATATTTGTATAGAGCATTCTTAAGGTCTTCAAAAGGCACGTCATGATGACATGTATGTGCAGATGGGGTGGTTAGATTTAAATATTTGAATTTCCATGGTTTCAATGAGACATTGAGAATCGAGGGGTATTATATGCGGCTTTGGGGAAATGGATTGCATCCCAGCAAGCATAAATTTATTCAGATGATACGAATCATCTGCATTGCATTCTTAAGGTCTTCAAAAGGCACGTCATGAGGATGGTGTGATGGGTGTTGTGTGTTGTCCGTTTTACTGAGATGATATGAATATTTGTATAGAGCATTCTTAAGGTCTTCAAAAGGCACGTCATGAGGATGGTGTGATGGGTGTTGTGTGTTGTCCGTTTTACTGAGATGATATGAATATTTGTATAGAGCATTCTTAAGGTCTTCAAAAGGCACGTCATGATGACATGTATGTGCAGATGGGGTGGTTAGATTTAAATATTTGAATTTCCATGGTTTCAATGAGACATTGAGAATCGAGGGGTATTATATGCGGCTTTGGGGAAATGGATTGTATCCCAGCAAGCA
Organism: Eimeria praecox; assembly: GCA_963920595.1. NCBI lineage: Eukaryota > Apicomplexa > Conoidasida > Eucoccidiorida > Eimeriidae > Eimeria > Eimeria praecox. The sequence goes on along the minus strand of OY986947.1, from coordinate 5,949,790 downwards.
TAAATTTATTCAGATGATACGAATCATCTGCATTGCATTCTTAAGGTCTTCAAAAGGCACGTCATGAGGATGGTGTGATGGGTGTTGTGTGTTGTCCGTTTTACTGAGATGATATGAATATTTGTATAGAGCATTCTTAAGGTCTTCAAAAGGCACGTCATGAGGATGGTGTGATGGGTGTTGTGTGTTGTCCGTTTTACTGAGATGATATGAATATTTGTATAGAGCATTCTTAAGGTCTTCAAAAGGCACGTCATGATGACATGTATGTGCAGATGGGGTGGTTAGATTTAAATATTTGAATTTCCATGGTTTCAATGAGACATTGAGAATCGAGGGGTATTATATGCGGCTTTGGGGAAATGGATTGTATCCCAGCAAGCATAAATTTATTCAGATGATACGAATCATCTGCATTGCATTCTTAAGGTCTTCAAAAGGCACGTCATGAGGATGGTGTGATGGGTGTTGTGTGTTGTCCGTTTTACTGAGATGATATGAATATTTGTATAGAGCATTCTTAAGGTCTTCAAAAGGCACGTCATTATGATGCGATGCATGTTGAGTGTCAGCTTTACTGAGATGATATGAATATTTGCATTGCATTGCATTTTTTTAAGGTCTTCAAAAGGCACGTCATGATAATGATATGGTGCGTATGGAGTGTCGCAATTGTACTGAAATGGCATGAATATTTGCATTGCATTCTTAAGGTCTTCAAAAGGCACGTCATGATGATATGCTGCTTGTCGTGTGTTCGTTTTACTGAGATGGCATGAATATTTGCACTGCACCGCATACATCTCCGGCTCTCATTGTCTCATTCAAACCATTGTAATTCAATAATTCCTATCCATCTATCCCGTTCACGCATACAACAAATCATGACGTGCCTTTTGAAGACCTTAAGAATGCAATGCAGCTATACAAATATTCATATCATCTCAGTAAAACGGACAACACACAACACCCATCAAGACAACACACTGCAAGCATCACATATTTGCATTGCATTCTTAAGGTCTTCAAAAGGCACGTCATGATGATGTGGTGAGTATTGTGTGTACTTGGTTTTCCTGATATGAATATTTGCATTGCATTCTTAAGGTCTTCCAAAGGCACGTCATGATGAGTTGTATGTGCGGACGGCACAGATGGATTTAAATTTTGGAATTCTCATGATTTGGCTAAGACGACATTGAAAGTCACGAGATATATTCGGCAAAGTCGCATGTCATGTCAAATGGATTGCATCCCAGCAAGTCTATTTGTGAATAGGACAAAACACATCGTACAACGCAGGCTGAATCTTAGTGGATCGTAGGACAAGCCTACTCTCGCACTTACAATACCTGGTTGCGCCAAAGTCGTCTACAATGGATGTAACGCCCCAATTGCGGGAAATTGCGATTATCGCCCAGCGCGTTTCGCAGAGGGCGTTGTTGAGATGTAGTGCCTGAGGCATTAAAATGACATGCAAGTAGCAAAAGAGGCGGTGAGAAACACTGCTTAGCCAGCATGGATTCTGACTTAGAGGCGTTCAGTCATAATCCAACAGATGGTAGCGTCGCGGCACTAGCTTTTCAGCTAGCCGCATTAACCAAGTATCTGAACCAACTGTTCCTCTCGTACTAAGTTGGATTACTGTCGCAGTATCAAATTTATCAGTAGGGTAAAACTAACCTGTCTCACGACGGTCTAAACCCAGCTCACGTTCCCTATTGGCGGGTGAACAATCCGACACTTTGAGACTTCTGCGTCTCAATGATAGGAAGAGCCGACATCGAAGGATCAAAAAGCAACGTCGCTATGAACGCTTGGCTGCCACAAGCCAGTTATCCCTGTGGTAACTTTTCTGACACCTCTAGCTGAAAGTTTCTCAGACCTAAAGGATCGATAGGCCATGCTTTCACAGTTTGTATTCGTACTGAAAATCAAAATCAAGCAAGCTTTTCCCCTTTTGGTCAACATGAGATTTCTGTTCTCATTGAGCTTGCCTTAGGACACCTGCGCTATTGTTTCACAGATGTGCCGCCCCAGCCAAACTCCCCACCTGACTGTGTCTTCCGCATTGATCAGCACCCCGAGAGGCACCTTAAGACAAAAACACATGCATTGCATGCGTCTCAACTTGACGGAATAAGTAAAACGACACTGAGGGTAGTGGTATTTCACGATCGCCGAAGCTCCCACCTATGCTACACCCCCCAAGTCGTTCCACAAAGTCGGACTAGAGTCAAGCTCAACAGGGTCTTCTTTCCCCGCTGATTCCGCCAAGCCCGTTCCCTTGGCTGTGGTTTCGCTAGATAGTAGATAGGGACAGTGGGAATCTCGTTAATCCATTCATGCACGTCACTAATTAGATGACGAGGCATTTGGCTACCTTAAAAAGGATGCGGTTTCACCGCTGAACTCAGCCGCGCCCATGCGGCCCCCACAGCCGCAGCCGACCGCTCGGCCGAACAGCAGTTCAGCATTGAAAGAGGCCCCTTCTGGAATTATAATAGCAAAACCAAGGACCTCCAGCAGCCGCAAAGAAGGAAAGGACTCAGAAGATTCTCAAGACGAGGAGGAAATGCAGATCTGCGAGCCCGCCCCACACATGGATCTGCCGCAACAAGACCCGTCTCCATGCAGTGAGGAGATAGAAGTAGAGCAGATGCTAGATACGGCAACTGATAATCAGATAGTCCCAGGTTCGATTCCCAGCAGGGAAACGGACGCTGATAGTCTACAACAACAGCCAGAGGGATTGTCAGAGCTCGATTGCGATACCTCGATCTGTCCTGCGGATACAGGACAGCTCGAAGTGTCGAAGTCTACAGCCGTAGCAGATACCGTAGAGGCTCAAATGGTGGAGGAGACGGCTCAGGGCCCCCAAGCAGCAGAGGAGAGCTGCCCTGACAATGGGCAACAGCAGCAAGGGGGGCAATCTACAAGCCCTGCGCGGCTCATCAGCTTCAGGGATCTTGTCCGCCAGTTTGTAGAAGAACGCAGAGCCAGAAACCTTACACCAGACGGAGAGGGGGAGTCACAGCAGTTAGCAGATGGCAGCAGCATACAAAAGGACAGCGTAGCTCCAGTGTTCAACTGGGGACAAAGGAGCAACGCAAATTCAGCAGAAAACACCCCAGAGAGCATCAACAGAACGCCAAAGGGGGTGGCCACACAGCCTGTCCGCTGCCCCAACTGCAAGCGTGTATTCAACTCCGCCAGGGGGCTCTCCCTTCATACACGTAGGGGAGGAAAAGGCAGCTGCGCTCTGAGGAGAAGAGAAATCATCAATCAATGTCAGAACGTGGCAACCCCCCTGCCGTTGACGCTCCGTCTCAATAAGCGCATTCAGGAGGAAGCAGATGAAGATGTAAATGAATTGGGTGATAGGCCCCGTCTAGCAAAAAGAAGAAGAAGAAGGGGGTCAAAAACACCTACAGAGAGCCCCCCAGAGCCGGCTCCTACAGAATTGACAGGGGATCGTGCGATGGAGGGCAGACAGGCAACACCGGCAGCAACAGCAGAGCAGCACAGGCCTACAACAACCGAAGGAGAGGCGCTGCTCATAGATAAGTGGCCGGAGAGAGCTCAGCAGCAGCGGAACGACCCGATCACGCGCCGAAGACCACTTCGAATACCTCGTCTAACAGCAGAAGCGGGCGCAAGGCTTACAAGACAACTGATGGAACTTGCGCAAACTACTGCTACCAAGATGGTCGACAGCACTTGGGAAGAAGTGGAAGCCGCAGTAGAAGGCTTCACTACTCACCTTTATGATGCGATTTGGTTTGCAGATAAGAACCCCAAGGAAGCAAATCAACGTGGCAAGAAGAACAAGCCCTCAACGAACAACGAGGACTCAGGAATCCGAAAGACACGCGTGTCCCCAAGGCAGGCTCAAGCGCAGGAAAACGTCGACAAGGCGTTGCAAGCACTCCGAGCAGAGGAGAGAGCCCAGCAGGGGAAACAATCTGGAGCATCGCTTGATGATAAACTGAAGAAGCGTGCCCTTGAAAGAAATCTACGAACAGCGCGTCGTCGCCTCATCATGATCCTCAAAGAAGAGTCAGCACAAAATCTCCAAGCACTCTACATGAAAGACCGAAAGAAGTGTGTGGAGCAACTACTAGCTGACGAAGATCAACCTAGAAGCCAAGATTGTCCCATCCAACTCAGTGAGCTGGAGGCACACTTTAGAGATCAGCACTCTGAGCAAATAATCGACTCCACTTCTGATGTTGCTCATGAGTTCTTAGACCCTTTGGCTTCAGCTCCTAGTGGAGCGTGTGCGATTGATCTATACTTCACAGAAGAGGATGTGCGTGCTCAGCTGCTAAAGAGCAACCTTAAGTCTGCAGCAGGGCCAGATGGGATAGGGTTTTTTGTGTACAAGAGGTTTGAAGAGGTGCTTATTCCAGCCATGACCGCGATATACAACGCGTGCTCTCGGCATCGACGTATTCCAGAGAAGTGGAAGGAAAGCGTGACCGTTTTGATTCCCAAGCAGGGCGATCCTAACGATGTGAAGAGTTGGCGACCCATCAATCTACAGGACTGTATCTACAAACTTTATGCAGCACTGTGGGCCAGCAGGATTACGGACTGGGCATCACAGTCCGGGGTTGCCTCCAAGTCGCAGAAGGGATTCATGCCAGTGAATGGGTGCCATGAGCACCTGTTTCTTGCCCAAAGCATCCTCAACTCCACGCGCAGAGGCTCGAAACCGCTGTACATGACGTACTACGACTTGAAAAATGCATTTGGATCCGTTCCCCACGAGCTCATACACGTTGTCTTGAAGGCTCAACGGCTACCGAAGCACGTTCGTGAGATCATCATGGATCTCTATCAAGGAGCGAGCTTCTGCGTAGTGACAAAGGAGGGCTGCACAGGTCGAATTGAGAACCGACGAGGAGTGAAGCAAGGGTGTCCTCTCAGCCCGATCCTCTTCAACCTAGCCATTGAGCCTCTCCTGCAGAGGCTAGCGGCTTGTGATGCAGGCCTCGAACTGCGTACGACAGACGGGAGACCGCCTGTGAAGGTCTCTCACATGGCGTATGCAGACGACCTCAAGACGGTTGCTAGTACTCGAGCAGGAATTTCTACACTTCATCAAGTGGTGGTGGACTTCCTCCAGTGGACAGGATTAGAGGCCAACCCGTCCAAATGTGCTACTTTGGGATGGAAGCGAGGAGAAAAGCGACAACAACCCGATCCGGTGCAGCTGAAGCTCCACAACGAGGTCTTGCCGGTGGTCAAGCTAGGGGAGGCGTACAAGTACCTGGGCGTCAAGGATGCGCTGGAATCGTCAGTGCATCAAAATCAAATCCTTCGAGTCATGAGCAAGGCGAAGAAGGACATTACCAAGCTCCTGAGGTCAGCACTCCTTCCCTGGCAGAAACTAGATGCGATTCGCACTTTTGTGATGTCTCGTCTTGACTATCATCTCAGGCATTGTTACCCTTATAGACAGCAGCTGATTGCCTTCGATCGTCATATACGCTCTGCTCTAAAGGCTACCTTCAAGCTTTCAAAGAGCACCGTCGTTGAGATGTTTCATCAGCCCACCTCACATGGTGGTCTTGGGTGTACTTCTCTCATCACGATCGCAACTGCAACGCAGATAGGTCATGCTGTACAAATGCTCAACAGTTCAGACAGCGTGATTCGAGCGGTTGCAGAAGGCCAGCTATTGGAAGTCATCAAAAAGGCTTTCATCTATACACGTGAGAGTGACAAGAGCGACCGGGAAGCGATTATTGCCTATCTCAACGGGCGTGACTTGGGCTGCCTGAAGAGGAGAGGCAAAAGGGTGGACGTTCGAAGCTTATGGACAGAGCTTCCAGGAAGCTTATCGATGAGCAAGACGCGCATCGAGACTGGAAGCAACGAGAGCTATGTTGTTCAGCGAACAGATGGCTCCGAACTGGATCAGAAGCATATCATTAAAAGTATCAAACAGCATATGGCGGAGTGCCAACGGGACGTGTGGAAGGAAAAGGTAGATCAAGGGAAGTCAGTGGCCTATCAGACAGCAGATAGTAATGCTTTCTTGAGAGGTCCCACTCGTCTGAAGCCGGACGAGGTGATCTTCGCCTTAAGAGCACGATCTGCACAACTCCCCACACGAGCATACTTGAAGAAGATTAAGGTCTCAAAGGTATCGCGATGTCGCCATTGTACAGAGGACCCGGAAACCCTAGCGCATGTCCTAAACCACTGCCCTCATCATATGGATAGCAAGATCAAAGACCGACATAACAAGGCGTTGGAGAGGATTGCAACAGCTATCAAGAGCAGCGCGAAGAATAGGGGCAAGAAGCTCCAAGTCGACGCCTGCCCTGAGGACATGGAAACCCTGTTAAGGCCTGATATTATTCTTCGAGATGACAAGCGCAAAGACTTGGCAATAGTAGATGTGGCGGTCGTCTTTGAGGACTACAAGAAGAATTCCCTCGGAGCAGCCCGTCTACAAAAAGAAGAGAAATATCAAAGCCTCAAAAAGCATTACGAAGCGCGAGGATATCGGGTAACAGTACAGGCACTAGTATATGGATCCCTTGGCTGCATTGCACGAGAAAACAGGACGGTACTCACGCACAGACTTGGAATCTCAGAACGTTCAGCATGGATTGTGCAACGTGAAATTAGTGCCGACTGTATTCGTCTTAGCCAAAAAATCTGGGGGTTTCATGTAGCCGATAGAGGAGACAGAAAACCTCGGAGTGGCGGGCGATCTCGTGGAAATGCTCCAAAATCTGCATGATTTGATATGTTGATGATATAGTATATGGATACCCTACATGGTCGTATAATGTGCACTTTCTAAGACGCGTGAAAGCGGTTGGCTCTCACAAAGAAGGGCGTGCCGCAGGAGTATGGGCTCCCTCAGTGAATATCTAACACATAATTTTCTGGGGAAGCAGATTGCCCCTCCAAAACCCAGTTTCCTTAAAATTTCCACGTCATAGTTACGTCCGCCGTTAACCCGCGCTTGATTGAATTTCATCACATTGACATTCAGAGCACTGGGCAGAAATCACATTGCGTCAACACCGTTTGCGGCCATCGCAATGCTTTGTTTTAATTAAACAGTCGGATTCCCCTTGTCCGCTCCAGTTCTGAGTTAGCTGTTCACTGTGTACGCAGACCAGTGGTCACATCGCAGTCAGTGCCAGCGATCCACAGACGCGCCGCGAAGCACGAACGGGCCCGCGCAGCTCCAACCGACGATGAACACACTGGCGCTATACACCCAGCCCTCAGAGCCAATCCTTTTCCCGAAGTTACGGATCCATTTTGCCGACTTCCCTTATCTACTTTCTTCTATCGACCAGAGGCTGCTAACCTTGGAGACCTGATGCGGTTAATGGTACGGCCAGGGGTGTAAATAACAACTTTCCCTCCTCTTTTCAAGGGCAGTCAGGAGCGCACCGGACTCCCTGGAAGCCAGGAAGCTTTACCAACCAGTCAACCCTATCTCCAGATAATCTGATTCCAGGGTATGTTTATAAAGAGGTTGTTAAAAAGCAAAGACAACGCTTCCCGGGGCACCCGCCTGCGTCGAGGAGTTCATTCACGTTACCGTACAGTATCCACGTCCTGGCTCAGGAATATTATCCTGATTCCCTTTCGCGAAATACGAGGACAAAAAAGCCCCGAAATTACCGCAGTTAAGCTTTCGCTTAGGACCGGCTAACCCATGTCCAATTGCTGTTCACATGGAACCCTTCTCCACTTCAGTCTTCAAAGTTCTCATTTGAATATTTGCTACTGCCACCAAGATCTGCACTAGAGACCGTTCCACACAGGCTCACGCCGAATGCTTCGCTACGATCCCCACGTCTTCCTACTCATTATCGCAAAAAGTCTAGTGCTGAAAACTTGCGATAATGGCCTGGTATCGGTAACCCGCTGCAGCGCCATCCATTTTCAGGGCTGGTTCATTCGGCAGGTAAGTTGTTACACACTTCTTAGCGGATTTCGACTTCCATGACCACCGTCCTGCTGTCAAAATGAACCAACACCTTTTATGGTGTCTGATGAGCGAGTATTTAGGCACCTTAACCAAGCGTTAGGAGCATCCCTCATCGCCAGTTCTGCTTACCAAAAATGGCCCACTTGGAGTTCATATTAACCCCAGCAGTTCAATAAAGTAACCACTGGATCTTACCCATTTAAAGTTTGAGAATAGGTCGAGGGCAACGCGCCCCCGAGGCCTCTAATCATTCGCTTTACCTGATAAAACTAATTGAACTCCAGCTATCCTGAGAGAAACTTCGGAAGAAACCAGCTACTAGACGGTTCGATTAGTCTTTCGCCCCTATACCCAAGTTTGACGAACGATTTGCACGTCAGTATCGCTACGAGCTTCCATCAGGCTTTCGCCTGACTTCACCCTACTCAGGCATAGTTCACCATCTTTCGGGTCCTAACAGATGTGCTACAACTCAAACCTTTCACAAAGTTCATGGTCGGTCGTAGGTGCAAGGCATGCAAAAAGCAGAACCTTTCCCTACTCTCACTTTCATTGTGCATACAGGGTTTCCACCCGCATACTCGCACATATGTTAGACTCCTTGGTCCGTGTTTCAAGACGGGTCGGTTGAAACCGTTAAGGACAGCATCGCAGAACGACGGTACTCGAAAGTGTAGCCATCGAACGCGGAAAGCACACCTCAGCAAACACCTGAACAACACAAACCCAAAGGCTATAACAGCCCACGAAAGGCCTACCTTCCTTGGGGAGAATAGTCAAGTGTCCACTGATGCTGACCAACCTCAAGGGATCATAGTGGACCACAGCAGTAAACAGACCTCCCAATCCCTATAACGGAGATATAAGAAATGTGACCACTGGACCCCACCGGCACCCTAGAGATACAAAAGTTTCAATCGCTTCCCTTCCAGCAATTTCAGACACTTTTAACTCTCTTTCCAAAGTCCTTTTCATCTTTCCTTCACAGTACTTGTTCGCTATCGGTCTCACGCCAATATTTAGCTTTATGTGAAACTTATCACACATTTTGCGCTCAAATCCCAATGAACGCGACTCAATAAAAGCGCACCGTACGTGGGAGCATCGAGCAGGACAAAGGACGGGACTGTCACCCTCTCTGAAGTTCTGTTCCAAGAAACTTAGACCTGCCCTCCCACTGGCAACGCCTCTAGAGGCTACAATTCGTGAGGCCAAATAAGGGACTCACGATTTTCACTTTGAGCTCTTCCCGCTTCACTCGCCGTTACTAGGGGAATCATTGTTATTTTCTTTTCCTCCGCTTAGTAATATGCTTAAATTCAGCGGGTAACCTCGACTGATTTCAGGTCTAGATATATATATGTTTATATCTTGGAAATATTTTGGAATATATCCCACATTAAGCATAATTGATAATAAATTATTATCCCACACATACATAAATAGGCTTCCAATAGAACATACCCAACATATGCATGCTAAAATCATTCATTATTGTTGAGATACATATCAGCAGCTTAATAATAAACCACCGTATCTCTTTCATGAACGAAAGGATAACACCATATCAATCTTATGCTTGTCAGCACACATACATAATAATATGTACTTGTGGTGACTCCAAAACAAATCTTCACACGACGCAATTATATAAAAATACTGCGACGTGCAAATGATACCAACCACACATTCAACGCGCACAGTATCATAAAACTGTGCCCTGCCAATGTTGGTAAGTATACTTATAGAAGAGATCAAAAGACACTGAAACAGACGTGCTGCCGAGAAATCCCGGCAGCGCCATATGCGTTCAGAAATCTGATGGTTCACTAAAATCTGCAATTCACAATGCGTATCGCATTTCGCTGCGTCCTTCATCGATGCGTGAGCCAAGACATCCATTGCTGAAAGTTTTTTTAAGCAAAACGCTTCTTCTTTTTTGCATTAAATAGCGCACAAACGCTGCTGTGTGATCTATTTAGGACATGCATACACACATCATACATACACAAGCCACGCCAATGCATGCATGCATGCTGCATGCAGCCCTAAACAGCCCCACCACAGCCTTAAACATGCGCTAACTCCCCCCCCCCCCCCGTTCCAAATCGCATGCGGCAACATGCAAAAACAGAGAGGAGAGGTGCAAGCATGAAACACTTCTTTCATCTTCTACAAAGAACGTTGTGGAGGAAAAAACACAGAGATTCAAGGATTGATTTACGTTCGTTAGTAGGCGATCCCCAAAAGCAGGCCTCCAACATCGCAAAACGCTTCCAATAAGCTATTCGCCAATGATGAAATCGCTTGGAGACGCACAATCAATGTGTGAATGATCCTTCCGCAGGTTCACCTACGGAAACCGTGTTACGACTTTTGCATCCTTTAGAGGGCTCTATTTACGCAACTTCCCGGCCAGCCCCAAAGTGGGGTTGGCCAGTCCGATGAATTCACAGGACCCTCCGATCGGTTGCAGCGACGGGCGGTGTGTACAAGGGGCAGGGACGTAGTCGGCGCAAGCTGCTGACTTGCGCCTACTAGGCATTCCTCGTTGAAGACTAATAATTGCAATAATCTATCCCCATCACGATGCACCCTCACAAGATTACCCAGCCCCATCGGGCAAGGTAAAAACTCGTTGCATGCATCAGTGTAGCGCGCGTGCAGCCCAGAACATCTAAGGGCATCACAGACCTGTTATTGCCTCAAACTTCCTTGCGTTAGACACGCAAAGTCCCTCTAAGAAGTGATACAGTAACCGAAGTTACTGACCCTATTTAGCAGGCCAAGGTCTCGTTCGTTATCGAAATTAACCAGACAGATCACTCCACCAACTAAGAACGGCCATGCACCACCACCCATAGAATCAAGAAAGAGCTATCAATCTGTCAATCCTTCCCATGTCTGGACCTGGTGAGTTTCCCCGTGTTGAGTCAAATTAAGCCGCAGGCTCCACGCCTGGTGGTGCCCCTCCGTCAATTCCTTTAAGTTTCAGCCTTGCGACCATACTCCCCCCAGAACCCAGAGACTTTGATTTCTCATGAGGTGCAGGAGAAGCCAAGGTAGGCATTTCCCTATCTCTAGTCGGCATAGTTTATGGTAGAGATTACGACGGTATCTAATCGTCTTCAAACCCCCTACTGTCGTTCTTGATTAATGAAAACATCCTTGGCAAATGCTTTCGCAGTAGTTCGTCTTTAACAAATCTAAGAATTTCACCTCTGACAGTTAAATACGAATGCCCCCAACTGTCCCTATTAATCATTACCTTGGTCCTAGAAACCAACAAAATAGAACCGAGGTCCTATCTTATTATTCCATGCTGCAGTATTCAGGGCGACAAGCCTGCTTGAAACACTCTATTTTTCTCAAAGTAAAAGTTCCAGAACACCTACCAACGCAATAAAGCGCCAGAGGCTACCAGAAATATGCCGAGGGCAAACCACGCGCACACCCATACGGGCAGCGCAGGCTGACCACGACAGAAATCCAACTACGAGCTTTTTAACTGCAACAACTCTAATATACACTATTGGAGCTGGAATTACCGCGGCTGCTGGCACCAGACTTGCCCTCCAATTGTTACTCTGGAAGGGTTTTACATTCCCATCATTCCAATTACAAAGCATAAAATGCCCTGTATTGTTATTTCTCGTCACTACCTCGAAACTGTTTTCATTGGGTAATTTGCGCGCCTGCTGCCTTCCTTAGATGTGGTAGCCGTTTCTCAGGCTCCCTCTCCGGAATCGAACCCTAATTCCCCGTTACCCGTCACTGCCACGGTAGGCCAATACCCTACCGTCGAAAGCTGATAGGTCAGAAACTTGAATGATCCATCGCGGGCCCGAAAGCCAACTGCGATCCGTTCGGTTACTATGAATCACCATGACTCCACAAAAGTGGGTTGGTTTTGTATCTAATAAACACAGCCCCTCCAGAGAAGGTAGCTTTTGCGCATGTATTAGCCATAGAATTACCATGGTTATCCATGTAAAAAAGACCATCAAATAAACTATAACTGTTTTAATGAGCCATTCGCAGTTTCACCGTATAAAAGCTTATACTTAGACATGCATGGCTTAATCTTTGAGACAAGCATATGACTACTGGCAGGATCAACCAGGTTGCTATCGTCATCCTCCTCCACCATGGCCATAAAACACACAAATCATTCCATCTCGTATTGTTCATCTGAAATAAACAAACGAGGAGGAACAAAATGCGTAAAACGCCATGGAGAAAAGAATAATAACTTATCACCACAGGTCATTATCTTATCATTTCCACAAAACAGATAAAAGAAGACACACTCGCCCCCCACAATCCACTTTGTAGTAAAGATAATAACACTTTAGTGGCTTCAGAAACATTCTTATCATTCCAAACCCTCTTAAAGAGTCCAAGGTCTAATAAGAATGTCCCAAACAAATCCAAAAGCACCCCCCACCGCCACAAATATCATCATAGTTCGTCATATTACCCTGGAAACTTGGAATAATCTTCCTTGCCTGCTGCATAAAGCAATCTTCTTAAAGCGTATGTATATAACGCTTCTAATCAATTGCCATCACAAACAAAAAAGATACACAAGAATCCTTGGCAACGAACCATGCTTTCCAAGCGCCCGAATTGCCCCCCCCGCATCAGCATCTCCTCCACTTGATCTCGCCTCTGTCCGTTTGCAAAAGGATTGAATAATATATACGTATAAAAAGACAATCTGACCATATATATATATATATATATATATATACATATATATATAGCCACAATGCACTTCTATACGCAATATCGTCCCACCCCAAGAAACAAAACAAAAGCCAAACCAAAAATTGGAAGCGCTGGAAGGACAAATCCATAACGCTCTATTTTTCTTCCCACAAATTTCTTTGCAGGACACACCAATACAACACCAACAACTCCGCTCCCAAAATGCAGCTTCATTCGGGGTATCAACAAATCAAATGCTCAAAAAGCAAATGAAATCCCCCCACATCCTAAACATCTCAAAATGATGTTCTTTCAAACGAACCCCACAACCATCTAGCTTCTCTGACGCACAGGTGAAGCATCCATGGCAATGAGATCATCTGTCTTCATCCTGCCCAAGAAAAATATAAGCTTCCTTTCTCTACACACTACCACTACAAACAGCTTGGCCATCCTTTCTTCGACAACCACCCAAAATGGGAGAACAGCAAAACCAGGACATTACACACATTCAGAGTGTATTATCCTGTTGCCATTCACAGCTGTTGCAGAAGCAGCGCAATCTCCCCTCAACATACGCTCACACATGAATGGCGACCTTTCCCGCGTAGGCTCCTCACACGAATCTAATTCTATTTCCATCCAAACACACCAACAAAAACTTTTGTCAAAGATACATGAACGCTTTTGCGACGCAATTCACCAGTCTACCACTACCTCCCATCAGCCAAAAGCGTCTTGTAGTTTCTGCTCCTTAAAGCGAACTTTTGCATACCCTCTGAATTCTTCTCACCTCCCAAATATACTTAAGACTCACTGAAAGCTAACCAGCTCATGTATCCCTTCGTGTGCCACACAACACAAATCCCTCCCTATCCCTGTCTTCTCCAGCGAGCCAAGAAAACTCCAGAGCAGCATCTTTACCAACATATACAAGCATAATTCAAGAAGAAAAAATGGCATCAAGAAAATCCACAGAAAACTCTAGGACAGCTTGCTGAACATCCTGCATTGCTTGGTCCTCATCATGTTGAGAAAGTGGTGCAGAATCAAGGTCATCGCAAAGTCGAGACAACCCCCTTAATAACTTGCACATCGGATTGAACTAAATTACCGAGCATATACTGATTGATGCTGCAAATAAAATTCTATATGGAGGAGCCCGCCTTAATAAAACTAGAAAAAAGCACAGTAGAGACCTAACCACCTCAAGAAAAGCAAACTCCAGCGGTTGAGACGCCTGCTGCTGTAAAAGAAAGAATACAATTCACACGGACCATGTTCCTCATTGCTGCCTCAAAAACCAAAAGGAAAAGTATAAACAAACCTCATTGAAGAAATCCAATTAAAAGGAAAATGCAGCATTCGCTGAAAAATATATCTACTGCTGCCTGTTCCAGACCACCCTCTCTCACCCCCCCTGCACACGCGCGCGCGCGCCCCCACAGGCTGCGGTTGATGGCGATCGCATCCATCCTTCCACTGACTGTACGGTACGTAAATGTGGCTACAAGACTTACAGGCATGAACATGTTAACACTGCAGTAATTTGAATCTTTCTATCTGGATCATTTGTGCTTTGCGTCTACACGATAACACTTTGTTGAAGGTGTGCACCCGATGGAGCTCTAGTAAGATGAAGGCACAGTCGCAATGCACCAGGCAAATCCTGATTAGGGCTTTGGTGTACGGCTATATTACACAAATTGTATGGGAGGGATGCTCGTATATGCAATGTACCTGGCATTTGATGCACTCTGGCAGTGTTGGCAAACCGCCAATTGCTAGGCATAAATGCAAACCAAAAGGGACGAACTGGACCCTTACAACATATTTTGTAAGGACCTATGCTCCGCATGAACCCTCATGACATTATATGAGAATGATACGAGGGTTTCCATATGTTTTTGTTGTTTCCTTTGATTTGGAGCGCTTTTCGTCGTTTGTGCAAGGCTGGCTTGAACACAGTTTCTGGTGTCTTCTTATTTTTGTTCCAGTAAAGCATTGACGGTGGTGGTTTCAGTTGGTGCGCAGGTAGGTGGAGTAGGAAACCATTAGCATAATACGTGATCAATGTACCTTGGCAATTTGTACAAAATGATGAACCTCGTGCTTCTACCGCATCTTGGAGTGGCTTGGGTTTAGTTAAGGCGTGCAGTCTACGGTTGACCGGAGCAGGCACAACATAAAAAACACGCTGTGGGTAACAGCACAGTTTCAAGCTTAATAGTTGAAAGTACATTGGGACTTGGCAGGCAAGTAATGCTTGCTATCAGTTATTCAGAAGCTGTCCTTCATATGGCTATAGGAGCATCAGTTTCATGCGGAAACATCCCTTATCATTTACCAGTTTTGTATTAAACCGACGTTTTTTCTCCTCGGAGCTCAATGCAGTTGTGTATGGATAAAGACAAAAGAGACACATGTGCAATAGCTGAATGCAGAATGCATGTCTCTACATATCATGAGGCATAGGTTGAATGAGGGTTACGGCGGGCATTATTGCTCATCGTACCGCATTGCTTTTGTGTGCTAATTATTGACGGGAAATGCATCTTGTTCCGGTTTCTATTGAGTCTACTTGAGCCTGAGTTGACCATCAAGAAGCTCAGCACATTATATTGCGCAAAGAAAGAAGAATTCAACCATCCATTGATAGATACACGGGAGGATACTGTGACTCTTTTCTAGTTTAGGCTGCAGCTATGATTTCATTGTGAAAGCTGTTGTGTTTTCATTGCAAAGCTTTCACTTCTGCTCGACCTGCTCTGATGGGCGTGCATATTAGAATATTATTAAACTTTGTTATTAAACATTGTTATTGAACAGGATAGAATTCGGGATGCAATATTTGATGGTCAGCAAAATAGGATTGCTATATGAATTGCTTGCCAAAATGGTAGAACACCCTGCCAGGGAAAATACAACTGAAATAGACGCAAGCTTAGGGATTTGTAGTTTATAGGCAAGCCACACACGTAGTAACTCCCGAAGTTGGGAGCTGGGACTTTGTGTTACTGTAGCGCCTGACGAGTTGGATTTTAGAAGTCATGCCTAACTCGTGGAAAGACACTTTGTGTTGTGTTCCATCAAACTTGCTAGTAGCGCAAACGAGAGGATAACCTTGTGGCACATAAAGCGATGGGCAATCGCATCACCAGAAGCAGGCAGCCTTCCCTATCCTTATGCTTATACATGCCAAACCTGATGTCATCACTATAGTGATTTTCGCATACCATGATAATTGTTGGTGATATAACCGCGGGTTTGCCGGATCTTTTTACTGCTGGGGTAGCAGCGTGCAACGATTAGCCTAAACAACTACAGGAAGAAGGAATGCCTAGAATGAAAATAATTGCTTTCGTTCACACCATGTTGGCTTCGGTTCCGGAAGCTTCCATAAAGGGAGGGAAATATCAGGCGGAAGATAGAGCATATTGATGCATATCCGGTGCATGAGGCATGCATGCTACACTAAAAGAAAGAACAAACACAGGATCCGCTGAAACAGCTGTCGCAGAGCCACCGCCTTCATGTGCAAAATTTGGACAACGAAAGGTGGCGCTAATCCAGCCGAAGCAAATCCTGAAGCTGTTAAGGAGCAAGAAACAATGGCATCTTCAAAAACACAAATAAGTTTTTTGCTTTTATAGTCGTTTCTATCCCAACTCATGTATGACGTGTTCCTTCATTGCTGGCTGGTACTCGTCAGACACGTGCCGAGGCAGGCCATGTGCGCTGTCCTTGCTGTTTAGGTGAAGCGGAAAGGAACGGTATGTTCTATCGGTGCGCTAAGCGTTGGTGTTGTTCTTTGCACCTAGAGTTGCGCTTACGCGGTAATCCAAACTGCAGGTGCTGTTGCTTGTGCATAGCCTCCAATTAGTGCAGTAGCACGTGCGTTTAGGGCACTATGCAGCTAGTGCAATAACAGATGAGCTTCTGTTATTATCCGGTTTCATTTACCTACCATCACCATTGTCATGTGTTGCTGATAAATCTGCATTCTTCTCCCTTCGCAGCACTGTAGATAGGCCATCAGTTTACTTCATTCTGAACTGTGAACCTTGATGTTATTCAATCCTACCAATATGCCTTCATTCGGCGTAATAAAACACCTTATTATATCGAAGAGTCGCGTTCCATCAGCGACAACATTTTGTTTCTGATGGAAGCCAATTCTTCCCTACAGTATCGTGATGATTGCAGAAGAACAGCTCATGAGTACTGCACCTTCAGCATGCTTCTCCTTAGAGTAATATCACTTTCAGCTACTCCTGCTGCAGAGCGCAACAACTTTCGCAACTTACTTTCATGCCACAGGATGACTCATTAGCCCTTCTTGGTGCCAACACCACCTCTCTAAGTGGCACTATCGTAGAGTTGCCATCAGTCTCCCGCCCCCTACGTAGTAATGTGTTGTGAAATTACACCCTTACAGCCGATTGGTATGCTTCCATGCTTAATTTTATTCCGTTCCTACTTATACTAGCAAGCGACGTTTGCCTTGCAATGACGATTCGTCTTGTTGCGCGTCTGCGTTAGTACATGGATGCCGCCTAGCCAAAAGCGATGTAACTACACACGATTCTAGAAGAAGCAGCTTCAAACAGAATGCATTATCTAACAACGTCTTCACATGATTCCCACGGTTCACCCTATTCCCAGTCAGTACTGCCATCCCTGTCTACCTACTCCGTTGGCTCATGCTGTATCAAGATGGGTATCAGCGATAAACAATGGCGCACAAAAGCATGAACGCCCTCCAGCGCTCGCCATCTGGCGTCGTCAATGCACTCAGACTGCCGCAAGGCAGAGCTAATCTAGTAAGGCTGCTTGAATACCCCAGGGCGGCAGCGTATTTGTAGGCAAAGGCAGCTCTAAGCAAGGTTTATGGAAAAAAGCGGGGGAAACAAACGTTTGTGCCGCTGTGTTGAAGCTGCGTTTTAATACCGTAAGTAAACGGGAGGTGAAGGCAGCTGCAGCTGCTCTGCTGGACACTGAAGCGCTTTCTGGTCCGACAGCGCTTTGAATAGAATCATAGGCAACAACAGCAATCATCAGCATGCAGTATGCATAGCGGTTCAGCAGGTGCATGGATTTCCCGAGCGGGTTTTGCCAAGTGTCATTTCCCAAACTAAAGCGAAGTTGAACTGGTCTTTGCAATCTTCTTGCTGCAACAAAGCATCATTCGGGATATAACCACCCACTGAGCATTGAATCATCTAAACCTGCATGATTTAGCATGCATCGGACCAAAGCTGGTGCGCGATGGTGTCAGTTCCAGCTCCCCTTATCCACAAGCGGAAAACGGCTCCAAGGAATACCTGGTATTCGCAATCTTTCGAACCAGTCAAACGCATGCCACGTCAGCATGCCCTTGTGCAAAATCCTAATGCACAAATAACCTGTCCAACGGCACCTCATACAATTTAATCGCCCACCGCTCAGCTTGCCTGTTCCTGTCACGGGAAAACACAATAAAACAGCCGCCAATACCACACAGCTTCGTTTCATATTATCTACACGCACCTTCTGTCAAAGAGAACGGACTACGGCTGCGGTCTGTCATAATTGGCAGTTGCTCCGCTCTGCCCTTCCATCTAGCACATTTTGAAAGCAAAAGGAGATAGTCGAAGCTTAGCTTTAAGCATTCCGTCACTCGTCCCAACACCTGCAGCGGGAGCGAACGAACAAAGGGGGCGGCAGTAGCAGCAAAGTAATGCTGATTTCTTTGAGCGTAAAGCCCTTTTGTTTGCACGTCAGTGACAAGAGCAGGAGGCACAGTACCTACTGCTTCACCAAAGGGGCTGCTGTTCTGTAGGGATCAGCAGCAGACCCAATATATTCCAGGATACTAGAGCTCTGGAGATTATGGAGCAAATGGTGTCAACGGGCGGCCCCTACTCGGTGTCCGCACCTGTTGTTATTCCTGCTGCACCTCGCACCGGTGGTGCTGCTGCAACCGCTACTGCAGCTGCTGTCACTGGTGGACTTGCCTTAACGATTGCACCCGTTATTTGATTGCTTGTATCCCCTGTGCACATCTCTAGATTGTACAGGCAAAACCTTTTGGCTACTTGCAGGGGGTTTAGGCTACTCTCTCAAAGATGTCAACGGAAACACCTCACGCCCTAACTGCATTGCTGCGGCCTCTCATCTACCATAGCAATAACAGTAAAACAAGACAAAACCGTAATATGCTGTGTGTGGAGCTACAGGTCGCTGGCTGCCTGCTACTTCCGCAACTCGCAACGACTGCTACTCTTGCTGCGAACTGCTACTACTGCTGAGAGTAGCAACAATAATATAGGCATGAAGAACAGCAGCAGGAAGAGCAACAGCGGCAGCAGCACCACCGGATTTTCCGTACTGCGGGAAGGGAACTAAGATGGGGGCATCAATTCGTTCCCACGCCCCAATTTGAGCCCTTTTCAAGACTATTTCAGCGATACCTGCAACAATAGCTGCAACTTAGAGGAAACGAGCGGCAAGAGAGGAGCATCTATTTTGTGAGTCTCTTTAGACAGGCCGGAAAAGTAGAGCATATCCTGGCAGCGTTGTGAGCTCGAAAGAATGTGAATGGGCCTACTGAGGCAACCGGTGCACCAGCACATTATCAGCGCCACCAGCAGCACGCAGTACAGAGGGGGAACGGAAACCACTCGAGCAGCAGCAGCCGCCATACCAACAGCAGCAGCGCCCACAGCGGCCGCAACAGCCACAACAGGAACACCAGCATACCGGTGGTCCTGCTGCCACACCGGCAGCACGCAAACAACAGGCGCTTTACTTCTCACATGCGCCCACACCTGTTGATTTTTTCATGCTCTGACACCCCACAGCAACGACGAAAGCAACGACAAAAGCGGAAGCAGCAAGAGTAAAGAAGAACTGAGGCGTATTACGTCGTGTGTGGCGAAAACGCCGTTAGCCGGCTGCTAGACCCGCAGCCCGCACCTGCTGCTAGACCCGCAGCCCGCACCTGCTGCTGCTCTTGCTGCAAACTGGTACTACTGCTGAGAGCAGGAACAGGAATATAATGCTGTTCTGAAACCTAAAGAACGGCAGCAGCAACAGCAGCATCGGCTGCAGCGGCCACCGAATGGGGGGGGCACTATATCGTCCCCACGCGGTAGTTGTGCTGTGAACCTCCATATATTAAGGCTATTGATACAGTTGCATGAGTAAATATAATTTGTTGCTTCTCGTGCTACACAGGAGAGTTTGCCATATATGGCAGTGTCTCAGGGAAATTAATTAAATGAGACATATAAGCATATCAACTGGACGCGAGTTTATTAGCTCGGCTACTTCATCTAGAAGGGTTTAAAAGCAAGCAATGTTAGTAGAAGCTTAAAACTTAGCACGTCTTCACTCTTCGCAGCATCAACAAAAAAGCATATCGGCAAGGACAGCGGCAGCAACGTTAAGCAATTTGTACGTATTGGCCCCCTCCCTCACTATCCTGCCTGCTGGCGCCGGTCTTTTTGCTGTTTGTGTTTCGGCAGCAGCAGAGAAACTGGCTGTCTGTATGGGCAGTGCTTCGACGGACCTCAGCGGAGACAATTTAGGCCGTTGCTGCGGGGGTCAGCTCTATCCTCTAGCATTATGGGCAAGCGTTGCCCCGCTTTGCCATCACCTGCTACAGCAATAAAGGCAACATTAACCATAATGGCATTACCGAGAGTAGAAGAGGAAGCAACAGCAACAGCCATAGCAGAAAAATCTACAATAGCGGCATTAGCAACCACAGCAATGGCAGCAGCAGCTCTAGCAGCAGGAGAAGCTTCCATGGAGAAGCTGGTCATGCGTTGTGTGTATGCATGCCAGTTGATGAGCTTCGGGATGGCATTCGTAAGGTCGTTAAAAAACTTTAGCTATTCGCCTCCCGAGTTTATGTTATGTGCGCTGATGAGTTTTGGCATGGCATTCTATTAAGGTCGTCAAACGACTGGTCATGATGGTGTGGCTTTGTGGGATGGTGTGATGGGCATTGTGCGTTGTCCGTTTTACTGAGATGATACGAATATTTGTATAGAGCATTCTTAAGGTCTTCAAAAGGCACGTCATGAGGATGGTGTGATGGGTGTTGTGTGTTGTCCGTTTTACTGAGATGATATGAATATTTGTATAGAGCATTCTTAAGGTCTTCAAAAGGCACGTCATGAGGATGGTGTGATGGGTGTTGTGTGTTGTCCGTTTTACTGAGATGATATGAATATTTGTATAGAGCATTCTTAAGGTCTTCAAAAGGCACGTCATGATGACATGTATGTGCAGATGGGGTGGTTAGATTTAAATATTTGAATTTCCATGGTTTCAATGAGACATTGAGAATCGAGGGGTATTATATGCGGCTTTGGGGAAATGGATTGTATCCCAGCAAGCATAAATTTATTCAGATGATACGAATCATCTGCATTGCATTCTTAAGGTCTTCAAAAGGCACGTCATGAGGATGGTGTGATGGGTGTTGTGTGTTGTCCGTTTTACTGAGATGATATGAATATTTGTATAGAGCATTCAAAAGGCACGTCATGAGGATGGTGTGATGGGTGTTGTGTGTTGTCCGTTTTACTGAGATGATATGAATATTTGTATAGAGCATTCTTAAGGTCTTCAAAAGGCACGTCATGATGACATGTATGTGCAGATGGGGTGGTTAGATTTAAATATTTGAATTTCCATGGTTTCAATGAGACATTGAGAATCGAGGGGTATTATATGCGGCTTTGGGGAAATGGATTGCATCCCAGCAAGCATAAATTTATTCAGATGATACGAATCATCTGCATTGCATTCTTAAGGTCTTCAAAAGGCACGTCATGAGGATGGTGTGATGGGTGTTGTGTGTTGTCCGTTTTACTGAGATGATATGAATATTTGTATAGAGCATTCAAAAGGCACGTCATGAGGATGGTGTGATGGGTGTTGTGTGTTGTCCGTTTTACTGAGATGATATGAATATTTGTATAGAGCATTCTTAAGGTCTTCAAAAGGCACGTCATGATGACATGTATGTGCAGATGGGGTGGTTAGATTTAAATATTTGAATTTCCATGGTTTCAATGAGACATTGAGAATCGAGGGGTATTATATGCGGCTTTGGGGAAATGGATTGCATCCCAGCAAGCATAAATTTATTCAGATGATACGAATCATGTGCATTGCATTCTTAAGGTCTTCAAAAGGCACGTCATGAGGATGGTGTGATGGGTGTTGTGTGTTGTCCGTTTTACTGAGATGATATGAATATTTGTATAGAGCATTCTTAAGGTCTTCAAAAGGCACGTCATGATGACATGTATGTGCAGATGGGGTGGTTAGATTTAAATATTTGAATTTCCATGGTTTCAATGAGACATTGAGAATCGAGGGGTATTATATGCGGCTTTGGGGAAATGGATTGCATCCCAGCAAGCATAAATTTATTCAGATGATACGAATCATCTGCATTGCATTCTTAAGGTCTTCAAAAGGCACGTCATGAGGATGGTGTGATGGGTGTTGTGTGTTGTCCGTTTTACTGAGATGATATGAATATTTGTATAGAGCATTCTTAAGGTCTTCAAAAGGCACGTCATGAGGATGGTGTGATGGGTGTTGTGTGTTGTCCGTTTTACTGAGATGATATGAATATTTGTATAGAGCATTCTTAAGGTCTTCAAAAGGCACGTCATGATGACATGTATGTGCAGATGGGGTGGTTAGATTTAAATATTTGAATTTCCATGGTTTCAATGAGACATTGAGAATCGAGGGGTATTATATGCGGCTTTGGGGAAATGGATTGCATCCCAGCAAGCATAAATTTATTCAGATGATACGAATCATCTGCATTGCATTCTTAAGGTCTTCAAAAGGCACGTCATGAGGATGGTGTGATGGGTGTTGTGTGTTGTCCGTTTTACTGAGATGATATGAATATTTGTATAGAGCATTCTTAAGGTCTTCAAAAGGCACGTCATGAGGATGGTGTGATGGGTGTTGTGTGTTGTCCGTTTTACTGAGATGATATGAATATTTGTATAGAGCATTCTTAAGGTCTTCAAAAGGCACGTCATGATGACATGTATGTGCAGATGGGGTGGTTAGATTTAAATATTTGAATTTCCATGGTTTCAATGAGACATTGAGAATCGAGGGGTATTATATGCGGCTTTGGGGAAATGGATTGCATCCCAGCAAGCATAAATTTATTCAGATGATACGAATCATGTGCATTGCATTCTTAAGGTCTTCAAAAGGCACGTCATGAGGATGGTGTGATGGGTGTTGTGTGTTGTCCGTTTTACTGAGATGATATGAATATTTGTATAGAGCATTCTTAAGGTCTTCAAAAGGCACGTCATGAGGATGGTGTGATGGGTGTTGTGTGTTGTCCGTTTTACTGAGATGATATGAATATTTGTATAGAGCATTCTTAAGGTCTTCAAAAGGCACGTCATGATGACATGTATGTGCAGATGGGGTGGTTAGATTTAAATATTTGAATTTCCATGGTTTCAATGAGACATTGAGAATCGAGGGGTATTATATGCGGCTTTGGGGAAATGGATTGCATCCCAGCAAGCATAAATTTATTCAGATGATACGAATCATCTGCATTGCATTCTTAAGGTCTTCAAAAGGCACGTCATGAGGATGGTGTGATGGGTGTTGTGTGTTGTCCGTTTTACTGAGATGATATGAATATTTGTATAGAGCATTCTTAAGGTCTTCAAAAGGCACGTCATGAGGATGGTGTGATGGGTGTTGTGTGTTGTCCGTTTTACTGAGATGATATGAATATTTGTATAGAGCATTCTTAAGGTCTTCAAAAGGCACGTCATGATGACATGTATGTGCAGATGGGGTGGTTAGATTTAAATATTTGAATTTCCATGGTTTCAATGAGACATTGAGAATCGAGGGGTATTATATGCGGCTTTGGGGAAATGGATTGTATCCCAGCAAGCATAAATTTATTCAGATGATACGAATCATCTGCATTGCATTCTTAAGGTCTTCAAAAGGCACGTCATGAGGATGGTGTGATGGGTGTTGTGTGTTGTCCGTTTTACTGAGATGATATGAATATTTGTATAGAGCATTCTTAAGGTCTTCAAAAGGCACGTCATGAGGATGGTGTGATGGGTGTTGTGTGTTGTCCGTTTTACTGAGATGATATGAATATTTGTATAGAGCATTCTTAAGGTCTTCAAAAGGCACGTCATGATGACATGTATGTGCAGATGGGGTGGTTAGATTTAAATATTTGAATTTCCATGGTTTCAATGAGACATTGAGAATCGAGGGGTATTATATGCGGCTTTGGGGAAATGGATTGCATCCCAGCAAGCATAAATTTATTCAGATGATACGAATCATGTGCATTGCATTCTTAAGGTCTTCAAAAGGCACGTCATGAGGATGGTGTGATGGGTGTTGTGTGTTGTCCGTTTTACTGAGATGATATGAATATTTGTATAGAGCATTCTTAAGGTCTTCAAAAGGCACGTCATGAGGATGGTGTGATGGGTGTTGTGTGTTGTCCGTTTTACTGAGATGATATGAATATTTGTATAGAGCATTCTTAAGGTCTTCAAAAGGCACGTCATGATGACATGTATGTGCAGATGGGGTGGTTAGATTTAAATATTTGAATTTCCATGGTTTCAATGAGACATTGAGAATCGAGGGGTATTATATGCGGCTTTGGGGAAATGGATTGCATCCCAGCAAGCATAAATTTATTCAGATGATACGAATCATCTGCATTGCATTCTTAAGGTCTTCAAAAGGCACGTCATGAGGATGGTGTGATGGGTGTTGTGTGTTGTCCGTTTTACTGAGATGATATGAATATTTGTATAGAGCATTCTTAAGGTCTTCAAAAGGCACGTCATGAGGATGGTGTGATGGGTGTTGTGTGTTGTCCGTTTTACTGAGATGATATGAATATTTGTATAGAGCATTCTTAAGGTCTTCAAAAGGCACGTCATGATGACATGTATGTGCAGATGGGGTGGTTAGATTTAAATATTTGAATTTCCATGGTTTCAATGAGACATTGAGAATCGAGGGGTATTATATGCGGCTTTGGGGAAATGGATTGTATCCCAGCAAGCATAAATTTATTCAGATGATACGAATCATCTGCATTGCATTCTTAAGGTCTTCAAAAGGCACGTCATGAGGATGGTGTGATGGGTGTTGTGTGTTGTCCGTTTTACTGAGATGATATGAATATTTGTATAGAGCATTCAAAAGGCACGTCATGAGGATGGTGTGATGGGTGTTGTGTGTTGTCCGTTTTACTGAGATGATATGAATATTTGTATAGAGCATTCTTAAGGTCTTCAAAAGGCACGTCATGATGACATGTATGTGCAGATGGGGTGGTTAGATTTAAATATTTGAATTTCCATGGTTTCAATGAGACATTGAGAATCGAGGGGTATTATATGCGGCTTTGGGGAAATGGATTGCATCCCAGCAAGCATAAATTTATTCAGATGATACGAATCATCTGCATTGCATTCTTAAGGTCTTCAAAAGGCACGTCATGAGGATGGTGTGATGGGTGTTGTGTGTTGTCCGTTTTACTGAGATGATATGAATATTTGTATAGAGCATTCAAAAGGCACGTCATGAGGATGGTGTGATGGGTGTTGTGTGTTGTCCGTTTTACTGAGATGATATGAATATTTGTATAGAGCATTCTTAAGGTCTTCAAAAGGCACGTCATGATGACATGTATGTGCAGATGGGGTGGTTAGATTTAAATATTTGAATTTCCATGGTTTCAATGAGACATTGAGAATCGAGGGGTATTATATGCGGCTTTGGGGAAATGGATTGCATCCCAGCAAGCATAAATTTATTCAGATGATACGAATCATCTGCATTGCATTCTTAAGGTCTTCAAAAGGCACGTCATGAGGATGGTGTGATGGGTGTTGTGTGTTGTCCGTTTTACTGAGATGATATGAATATTTGTATAGAGCATTCAAAAGGCACGTCATGAGGATGGTGTGATGGGTGTTGTGTGTTGTCCGTTTTACTGAGATGATATGAATATTTGTATAGAGCATTCTTAAGGTCTTCAAAAGGCACGTCATGATGACATGTATGTGCAGATGGGGTGGTTAGATTTAAATATTTGAATTTCCATGGTTTCAATGAGACATTGAGAATCGAGGGGTATTATATGCGGCTTTGGGGAAATGGATTGCATCCCAGCAAGCATAAATTTATTCAGATGATACGAATCATCTGCATTGCATTCTTAAGGTCTTCAAAAGGCACGTCATGAGGATGGTGTGATGGGTGTTGTGTGTTGTCCGTTTTACTGAGATGATATGAATATTTGTATAGAGCATTCTTAAGGTCTTCAAAAGGCACGTCATGATGACATGTATGTGCAGATGGGGTGGTTAGATTTAAATATTTGAATTTCCATGGTTTCAATGAGACATTGAGAATCGAGGGGTATTATATGCGGCTTTGGGGAAATGGATTGCATCCCAGCAAGCATAAATTTATTCAGATGATACGAATCATCTGCATTGCATTCTTAAGGTCTTCAAAAGGCACGTCATGAGGATGGTGTGATGGGTGTTGTGTGTTGTCCGTTTTACTGAGATGATATGAATATTTGTATAGAGCATTCTTAAGGTCTTCAAAAGGCACGTCATGAGGATGGTGTGATGGGTGTTGTGTGTTGTCCGTTTTACTGAGATGATATGAATATTTGTATAGAGCATTCTTAAGGTCTTCAAAAGGCACGTCATGATGACATGTATGTGCAGATGGGGTGGTTAGATTTAAATATTTGAATTTCCATGGTTTCAATGAGACATTGAGAATCGAGGGGTATTATATGCGGCTTTGGGGAAATGGATTGCATCCCAGCAAGCATAAATTTATTCAGATGATACGAATCATCTGCATTGCATTCTTAAGGTCTTCAAAAGGCACGTCATGAGGATGGTGTGATGGGTGTTGTGTGTTGTCCGTTTTACTGAGATGATATGAATATTTGTATAGAGCATTCTTAAGGTCTTCAAAAGGCACGTCATGAGGATGGTGTGATGGGTGTTGTGTGTTGTCCGTTTTACTGAGATGATATGAATATTTGTATAGAGCATTCTTAAGGTCTTCAAAAGGCACGTCATGATGACATGTATGTGCAGATGGGGTGGTTAGATTTAAATATTTGAATTTCCATGGTTTCAATGAGACATTGAGAATCGAGGGGTATTATATGCGGCTTTGGGGAAATGGATTGCATCCCAGCAAGCATAAATTTATTCAGATGATACGAATCATGTGCATTGCATTCTTAAGGTCTTCAAAAGGCACGTCATGAGGATGGTGTGATGGGTGTTGTGTGTTGTCCGTTTTACTGAGATGATATGAATATTTGTATAGAGCATTCTTAAGGTCTTCAAAAGGCACGTCATGAGGATGGTGTGATGGGTGTTGTGTGTTGTCCGTTTTACTGAGATGATATGAATATTTGTATAGAGCATTCTTAAGGTCTTCAAAAGGCACGTCATGATGACATGTATGTGCAGATGGGGTGGTTAGATTTAAATATTTGAATTTCCATGGTTTCAATGAGACATTGAGAATCGAGGGGTATTATATGCGGCTTTGGGGAAATGGATTGCATCCCAGCAAGCATAAATTTATTCAGATGATACGAATCATCTGCATTGCATTCTTAAGGTCTTCAAAAGGCACGTCATGAGGATGGTGTGATGGGTGTTGTGTGTTGTCCGTTTTACTGAGATGATATGAATATTTGTATAGAGCATTCTTAAGGTCTTCAAAAGGCACGTCATGAGGATGGTGTGATGGGTGTTGTGTGTTGTCCGTTTTACTGAGATGATATGAATATTTGTATAGAGCATTCTTAAGGTCTTCAAAAGGCACGTCATGATGACATGTATGTGCAGATGGGGTGGTTAGATTTAAATATTTGAATTTCCATGGTTTCAATGAGACATTGAGAATCGAGGGGTATTATATGCGGCTTTGGGGAAATGGATTGTATCCCAGCAAGCATAAATTTATTCAGATGATACGAATCATCTGCATTGCATTCTTAAGGTCTTCAAAAGGCACGTCATGAGGATGGTGTGATGGGTGTTGTGTGTTGTCCGTTTTACTGAGATGATATGAATATTTGTATAGAGCATTCTTAAGGTCTTCAAAAGGCACGTCATGAGGATGGTGTGATGGGTGTTGTGTGTTGTCCGTTTTACTGAGATGATATGAATATTTGTATAGAGCATTCTTAAGGTCTTCAAAAGGCACGTCATGATGACATGTATGTGCAGATGGGGTGGTTAGATTTAAATATTTGAATTTCCATGGTTTCAATGAGACATTGAGAATCGAGGGGTATTATATGCGGCTTTGGGGAAATGGATTGCATCCCAGCAAGCATAAATTTATTCAGATGATACGAATCATCTGCATTGCATTCTTAAGGTCTTCAAAAGGCACGTCATGAGGATGGTGTGATGGGTGTTGTGTGTTGTCCGTTTTACTGAGATGATATGAATATTTGTATAGAGCATTCTTAAGGTCTTCAAAAGGCACGTCATGAGGATGGTGTGATGGGTGTTGTGTGTTGTCCGTTTTACTGAGATGATATGAATATTTGTATAGAGCATTCTTAAGGTCTTCAAAAGGCACGTCATGATGACATGTATGTGCAGATGGGGTGGTTAGATTTAAATATTTGAATTTCCATGGTTTCAATGAGACATTGAGAATCGAGGGGTATTATATGCGGCTTTGGGGAAATGGATTGCATCCCAGCAAGCATAAATTTATTCAGATGATACGAATCATGTGCATTGCATTCTTAAGGTCTTCAAAAGGCACGTCATGAGGATGGTGTGATGGGTGTTGTGTGTTGTCCGTTTTACTGAGATGATATGAATATTTGTATAGAGCATTCTTAAGGTCTTCAAAAGGCACGTCATGAGGATGGTGTGATGGGTGTTGTGTGTTGTCCGTTTTACTGAGATGATATGAATATTTGTATAGAGCATTCTTAAGGTCTTCAAAAGGCACGTCATGATGACATGTATGTGCAGATGGGGTGGTTAGATTTAAATATTTGAATTTCCATGGTTTCAATGAGACATTGAGAATCGAGGGGTATTATATGCGGCTTTGGGGAAATGGATTGCATCCCAGCAAGCATAAATTTATTCAGATGATACGAATCATCTGCATTGCATTCTTAAGGTCTTCAAAAGGCACGTCATGAGGATGGTGTGATGGGTGTTGTGTGTTGTCCGTTTTACTGAGATGATATGAATATTTGTATAGAGCATTCTTAAGGTCTTCAAAAGGCACGTCATGAGGATGGTGTGATGGGTGTTGTGTGTTGTCCGTTTTACTGAGATGATATGAATATTTGTATAGAGCATTCTTAAGGTCTTCAAAAGGCACGTCATGATGACATGTATGTGCAGATGGGGTGGTTAGATTTAAATATTTGAATTTCCATGGTTTCAATGAGACATTGAGAATCGAGGGGTATTATATGCGGCTTTGGGGAAATGGATTGTATCCCAGCAAGCATAAATTTATTCAGATGATACGAATCATCTGCATTGCATTCTTAAGGTCTTCAAAAGGCACGTCATGAGGATGGTGTGATGGGTGTTGTGTGTTGTCCGTTTTACTGAGATGATATGAATATTTGTATAGAGCATTCTTAAGGTCTTCAAAAGGCACGTCATGAGGATGGTGTGATGGGTGTTGTGTGTTGTCCGTTTTACTGAGATGATATGAATATTTGTATAGAGCATTCTTAAGGTCTTCAAAAGGCACGTCATGATGACATGTATGTGCAGATGGGGTGGTTAGATTTAAATATTTGAATTTCCATGGTTTCAATGAGACATTGAGAATCGAGGGGTATTATATGCGGCTTTGGGGAAATGGATTGCATCCCAGCAAGCATAAATTTATTCAGATGATACGAATCATCTGCATTGCATTCTTAAGGTCTTCAAAAGGCACGTCATGAGGATGGTGTGATGGGTGTTGTGTGTTGTCCGTTTTACTGAGATGATATGAATATTTGTATAGAGCATTCTTAAGGTCTTCAAAAGGCACGTCATGAGGATGGTGTGATGGGTGTTGTGTGTTGTCCGTTTTACTGAGATGATATGAATATTTGTATAGAGCATTCTTAAGGTCTTCAAAAGGCACGTCATGATGACATGTATGTGCAGATGGGGTGGTTAGATTTAAATATTTGAATTTCCATGGTTTCAATGAGACATTGAGAATCGAGGGGTATTATATGCGGCTTTGGGGAAATGGATTGCATCCCAGCAAGCATAAATTTATTCAGATGATACGAATCATGTGCATTGCATTCTTAAGGTCTTCAAAAGGCACGTCATGAGGATGGTGTGATGGGTGTTGTGTGTTGTCCGTTTTACTGAGATGATATGAATATTTGTATAGAGCATTCTTAAGGTCTTCAAAAGGCACGTCATGAGGATGGTGTGATGGGTGTTGTGTGTTGTCCGTTTTACTGAGATGATATGAATATTTGTATAGAGCATTCTTAAGGTCTTCAAAAGGCACGTCATGATGACATGTATGTGCAGATGGGGTGGTTAGATTTAAATATTTGAATTTCCATGGTTTCAATGAGACATTGAGAATCGAGGGGTATTATATGCGGCTTTGGGGAAATGGATTGCATCCCAGCAAGCATAAATTTATTCAGATGATACGAATCATCTGCATTGCATTCTTAAGGTCTTCAAAAGGCACGTCATGAGGATGGTGTGATGGGTGTTGTGTGTTGTCCGTTTTACTGAGATGATATGAATATTTGTATAGAGCATTCTTAAGGTCTTCAAAGGCACGTCATGAGGATGGTGTGATGGGTGTTGTGTGTTGTCCGTTTTACTGAGATGATATGAATATTTGTATAGAGCATTCTTAAGGTCTTCAAAAGGCACGTCATGATGACATGTATGTGCAGATGGGGTGGTTAGATTTAAATATTTGAATTTCCATGGTTTCAATGAGACATTGAGAATCGAGGGGTATTATATGCGGCTTTGGGGAAATGGATTGTATCCCAGCAAGCATAAATTTATTCAGATGATACGAATCATCTGCATTGCATTCTTAAGGTCTTCAAAAGGCACGTCATGAGGATGGTGTGATGGGTGTTGTGTGTTGTCCGTTTTACTGAGATGATATGAATATTTGTATAGAGCATTCAAAAGGCACGTCATGAGGATGGTGTGATGGGTGTTGTGTGTTGTCCGTTTTACTGAGATGATATGAATATTTGTATAGAGCATTCTTAAGGTCTTCAAAAGGCACGTCATGATGACATGTATGTGCAGATGGGGTGGTTAGATTTAAATATTTGAATTTCCATGGTTTCAATGAGACATTGAGAATCGAGGGGTATTATATGCGGCTTTGGGGAAATGGATTGCATCCCAGCAAGCATAAATTTATTCAGATGATACGAATCATCTGCATTGCATTCTTAAGGTCTTCAAAAGGCACGTCATGAGGATGGTGTGATGGGTGTTGTGTGTTGTCCGTTTTACTGAGATGATATGAATATTTGTATAGAGCATTCAAAAGGCACGTCATGAGGATGGTGTGATGGGTGTTGTGTGTTGTCCGTTTTACTGAGATGATATGAATATTTGTATAGAGCATTCTTAAGGTCTTCAAAAGGCACGTCATGATGACATGTATGTGCAGATGGGGTGGTTAGATTTAAATATTTGAATTTCCATGGTTTCAATGAGACATTGAGAATCGAGGGGTATTATATGCGGCTTTGGGGAAATGGATTGCATCCCAGCAAGCATAAATTTATTCAGATGATACGAATCATCTGCATTGCATTCTTAAGGTCTTCAAAAGGCACGTCATGAGGATGGTGTGATGGTGTGTTGTGTGTTGTCCGTTTTACTGAGATGATATGAATATTTGTATAGAGCATTCAAAAGGCACGTCATGAGGATGGTGTGATGGGTGTTGTGTGTTGTCCGTTTTACTGAGATGATATGAATATTTGTATAGAGCATTCTTAAGGTCTTCAAAAGGCACGTCATGATGACATGTATGTGCAGATGGGGTGGTTAGATTTAAATATTTGAATTTCCATGGTTTCAATGAGACATTGAGAATCGAGGGGTATTATATGCGGCTTTGGGGAAATGGATTGCATCCCAGCAAGCATAAATTTATTCAGATGATACGAATCATCTGCATTGCATTCTTAAGGTCTTCAAAAGGCACGTCATGAGGATGGTGTGATGGGTGTTGTGTGTTGTCCGTTTTACTGAGATGATATGAATATTTGTATAGAGCATTCTTAAGGTCTTCAAAAGGCACGTCATGATGACATGTATGTGCAGATGGGGTGGTTAGATTTAAATATTTGAATTTCCATGGTTTCAATGAGACATTGAGAATCGAGGGGTATTATATGCGGCTTTGGGGAAATGGATTGCATCCCAGCAAGCATAAATTTATTCAGATGATACGAATCATCTGCATTGCATTCTTAAGGTCTTCAAAAGGCACGTCATGAGGATGGTGTGATGGGTGTTGTGTGTTGTCCGTTTTACTGAGATGATATGAATATTTGTATAGAGCATTCTTAAGGTCTTCAAAAGGCACGTCATGAGGATGGTGTGATGGGTGTTGTGTGTTGTCCGTTTTACTGAGATGATATGAATATTTGTATAGAGCATTCTTAAGGTCTTCAAAAGGCACGTCATGATGACATGTATGTGCAGATGGGGTGGTTAGATTTAAATATTTGAATTTCCATGGTTTCAATGAGACATTGAGAATCGAGGGGTATTATATGCGGCTTTGGGGAAATGGATTGCATCCCAGCAAGCATAAATTTATTCAGATGATACGAATCATCTGCATTGCATTCTTAAGGTCTTCAAAAGGCACGTCATGAGGATGGTGTGATGGGTGTTGTGTGTTGTCCGTTTTACTGAGATGATATGAATATTTGTATAGAGCATTCTTAAGGTCTTCAAAAGGCACGTCATGAGGATGGTGTGATGGGTGTTGTGTGTTGTCCGTTTTACTGAGATGATATGAATATTTGTATAGAGCATTCTTAAGGTCTTCAAAAGGCACGTCATGATGACATGTATGTGCAGATGGGGTGGTTAGATTTAAATATTTGAATTTCCATGGTTTCAATGAGACATTGAGAATCGAGGGGTATTATATGCGGCTTTGGGGAAATGGATTGCATCCCAGCAAGCATAAATTTATTCAGATGATACGAATCATGTGCATTGCATTCTTAAGGTCTTCAAAAGGCACGTCATGAGGATGGTGTGATGGGTGTTGTGTGTTGTCCGTTTTACTGAGATGATATGAATATTTGTATAGAGCATTCTTAAGGTCTTCAAAAGGCACGTCATGAGGATGGTGTGATGGGTGTTGTGTGTTGTCCGTTTTACTGAGATGATATGAATATTATTTGTATAGAGCATTCTTAAGGTCTTCAAAAGGCACGTCATGATGACATGTATGTGCAGATGGGGTGGTTAGATTTAAATATTTGAATTTCCATGGTTTCAATGAGACATTGAGAATCGAGGGGTATTATATGCGGCTTTGGGGAAATGGATTGCATCCCAGCAAGCATAAATTTATTCAGATGATACGAATCATCTGCATTGCATTCTTAAGGTCTTCAAAAGGCACGTCATGAGGATGGTGTGATGGGTGTTGTGTGTTGTCCGTTTTACTGAGATGATATGAATATTTGTATAGAGCATTCTTAAGGTCTTCAAAAGGCACGTCATGAGGATGGTGTGATGGGTGTTGTGTGTTGTCCGTTTTACTGAGATGATATGAATATTTGTATAGAGCATTCTTAAGGTCTTCAAAGGCACGTCATGATGACATGTATGTGCAGATGGGGTGGTTAGATTTAAATATTTGAATTTCCATGGTTTCAATGAGACATTGAGAATCGAGGGGTATTATATGCGGCTTTGGGGAAATGGATTGCATCCCAGCAAGCATAAATTTATTCAGATGATACGAATCATGTGCATTGCATTCTTTAAGGTCTTCAAAAGGCACGTCATGAGGATGGTGTGATGGGTGTTGTGTGTTGTCCGTTTTTACTGAGATGATATGAATATTTGTATAGAGCATTCTTAAGGTCTTCAAAAGGCACGTCATGAGGGATGGTGTGATGGGTGTTGTGTGTTGTCCGTTTTACTGAGATGATATGAATATTTGTATAGAGCATTCTTAAGGTCTTCAAAAGGCACGTCATGATGACATGTATTGTGCAGATGGGGTGGTTAGATTTAAATATTTGAATTTCCATGGTTTCAATGAGACATTGAGAATCGAGGGTATTATATGCGGCTTTGGGGAAATGGATTGCATCCCAGCAAGCATAAATTTATTCAGATGATACGAATCATCTGCATTGCATTCTTAAGGTCTTCAAAAGGCACGTCATGAGGATGGTGTGATGGGTGTTGTGTGTTGTCCGTTTTACTGAGATGATATGAATATTTGTATAGAGCATTCTTAAGGTCTTCAAAAGGCACGTCATGAGGATGGTGTGATGGGTGTTGTGTGTTGTCCGTTTTACTGAGATGATATGAATATTTGTATAGAGCATTCTTAAGGTCATCAAAAGGCACGTCATGATGACATGTATGTGCAGGATGGGGTGGTTAGATTTAAATATTTGAATTTCCATGGTTTCAATGAGACATTGAGAATCGAGGGGTATTATATGCGGCTTTGGGGAAATGGATTGTATCCCAGCAAGCATAAATTTATTCAGATGATACGAATCATCTGCATTGCATTCTTAAGGTCTTCAAAAGGCACGTCATGAGGATGGTGTGATGGGTGTTGTGTGTTGTCCGTTTTACTGAGATGATATGAATATTTGTATAGAGCATTCTTAAGGTCTTCAAAAGGCACGTCATGAGGATGGTGTGATGGGTGTTGTGTGTTGTCCGTTTTACTGAGATGATATGAATATTTGTATAGAGCATTCTTAAGGTCTTCAAAAGGCACGTCATTGATGACATGTATGTGCAGATGGGGTGGTTAGATTTAAATATTTGAATTTCCATGGTTTCAATGAGACATTGAGAATCGAGGGGTATTATATGCGGCTTTGGGGAAATGGATTGCATCCCAGCAAGCATAAATTTATTCAGATGATACGAATCATCTGCATTGCATTCTTAAGGTCTTCAAAAGGCACGTCATGAGGATGGTGTGATGGGTGTTGTGTGTTGTCCGTTTTACTGAGATGATATGAATATTTGTATAGAGCATTCTTAAGGTCTTCAAAAGGCACGTCATGAGGATGGTGTGATGGGTGTTGTGTGTTGTCCGTTTTACTGAGATGATATGAATATTTGTATAGAGCATTCTTAAGGTCTTCAAAAGGCACGTCATGATGACATGTATGTGCAGATGGGGTGGTTAGATTTAATATTTGAATTTCCATGGTTTCAATGAGACATTGAGAATCGAGGGGTATTATATGCGGCTTTGGGGAAATGGATTGTATCCCAGCAAGCATAAATTTATTCAGATGATACGAATCATCTGCAATTGCATTCTTACAGGTCTTCAAAAGGCACGTCATGAGGATGCGTGTGATGGGTGTTGTGTGTTGTCCGTTT
>OY986947.1:5892507-5911693 GCA_963920595.1 Eimeria praecox | reverse complement strand
AGAGCTCGATAGCGATACCTCGATCTGTCCTGTGGATACAGGACAGCTCGAAGTGTCGAACTCTACAGCCGTAGCAGATACCGTAGAGGCTCAAATGGTGGAGGAAACGGCTCACGGCCCCCAAGCAGCAGAGGAGAGCTGCCCTGATAATGGGCAACAGCAGCAAGGGGGGCAATCTACAAGCCCTGCGCGGCTCATCAGCTTCAGGGATCTTGTCCGCCAGTTTGTAGAAGAACGCAGAGCCAGAAACCTTACACCAGACGGAGAGGGGGAGTCACAGCAGTTAGCAGATGGCAGCAGCATACAAAAGGACAGCGTAGCTCCAGTGTTCAACTGTGGACAACGGAGCAACGCAAATTCAGCAGAAAACACCCCAGAGAGCATCAACAGAACGCCAAAGGGGGTGGCCACACAGCCTGTCCGCTGCCCCAACTGCAAGCGTGTATTCAACTCCGCCAGGGGGCTCTCCCTTCATACACGTAGGGGAGGAAAAGGTAGCTGCGCTCTGAGGAGAAGAGAAATCATCAATCAATGTCAGAACGTGGCAACCCCCCTGCCGTTGACGCTCCGTCTCAATAAGCGCATTCAGGAGGAAGCAGATGAAGATGTAAATGAATTGGGTGATAGGCCCCGTCTAGCAAAAAGAAGAAGAAGAAGGGGGTCAAAAACACCTACAGAGAGCCCCCCAGAGCCGGCTCCTACAGAATTGACAGGGGATCGTGCGATGGAGGGCAGACAGGCAACACCGGCAGCAACAGCAGAGCAGCACAGGCCTACAACAACCGAAGGAGAGGCGCTGCTCATAGATAAGTGGCCGGAGAGAGCTCAGCAGCAGCGGAACGACCCGATCACGCGCCGAAGACCACTTCGAATACCTCGTCTAACAGCAGAAGCGGGCGCAAGGCTTACAAGACAACTGATGGAACTTGCGCAAACTACTGCTACCAAGATGGTCGACAGCACTTGGGAAGAAGTGGAAGCCGCAGTAGAAGGCTTCACTACTCAGCTTTATGATGCGATTTGGTTTGCAGATAAGAACCCCAAGGAAGCAAATCAACGTGGCAAGAAGAACAAGCCCTCAACGAACACCGAGGACTCAGGAATCCGAAAGACACGCGTGTCCCCAAGGCAGGCTCAAGCGCAGGAAAACGTCGACAAGGCGTTGCAAGCACTCCGAGCAGAGGAGAGAGCCCAGCAGGGGAAACAATCTGGAGCATCGCTTGATGATAAACTGAAGAAGCGTGCCCTTGAAAGAAATCTACGAACAGCGCGTCGTCGCCTCATCATGATCCTCAAAGAAGAGTCAGCACAAAATCTCCAAGCACTCTACATGAAAGACCGAAAGAAGTGTGTGGAGCAACTACTAGCTGACGAAGATCAACCTAGAAGCCAAGATTGTCCCATCCAACTCAGTGAGCTGGAGGCGCACTTTAGAGATCAGCACTCTGAGCAAATAATCGACTCCACTTCTGATGTTGCTCATGAGTTCTTAGACCCTTTGGCTTCAGCTCCTAGTGGAGCGTGTGCGATTGATCTATACTTCACAGAAGAGGATGTGCGTGCTCAGCTGCTAAAGAGCAACCTTAAGTCTGCAGCAGGGCCAGATGGGATAGGGTTTTTTGTGTACAAGAGGTTTGAAGAGGTGCTTATTCCAGCCATGACCGCGATATACAACGCGTGCTCTCGGCATCGACGTATTCCAGAGAAGTGGAAGGAAAGCGTGACCGTTTTGATTCCCAAGCAGGGCGATCCTAACGATGTGAAGAGTTGGCGACCCATCAATCTACAGGACTGTATCTACAAACTTTATGCAGCACTGTGGGCCAGCAGGATTACGGACTGGGCATCACAGTCCGGGGTTGCCTCCAAGTCGCAGAAGGGATTCATGCCAGTGAATGGGTGCCATGAGCACCTGTTTCTTGCCCAAAGCATCCTCAACTCCACGCGCAGAGGCTCGAAACCGCTGTACATGACGTACTACGACTTGAAAAATGCATTTGGATCCGTTCCCCACGAGCTCATACACGTTGTCTTGAAGGCTCAACGGCTACCGAAGCACGTTCGTGAGATCATCATGGATCTCTATCAAGGAGCGAGCTTCTGCGTAGTGACAAAGGAGGGCTGCACAGGTCGAATTGAGAACCGACGAGGAGTGAAGCAAGGGTGTCCTCTCAGCCCGATCCTCTTCAACCTAGCCATTGAGCCTCTCCTGCAGAGGTTAGCAGCTTGTGATGCAGGCCTCGAACTGCGTACGACAGACGGGAGACCGCCTGTGAAGGTCTCTCACATGGCGTATGCAGACGACCTCAAGACGGTTGCTAGTACTCGAGCAGGAATTTCTACACTTCATCAAGTGGTGGTGGACTTCCTCCAGTGGACAGGATTAGAGGCCAACCCGTCCAAATGTGCTACTTTGGGATGGAAGCGAGGAGAAAAGCGACAACAACCCGATCCGGTGCAGCTGAAGCTCCACAACGAGGTCTTGCCGGTGGTCAAGCTAGGGGAGGCGTACAAGTACCTGGGCGTCAAGGATGCGCTGGAATCGTCAGTGCATCAAAATCAAATCCTTCGAGTCATGAGCAAGGCGAAGAAGGACATTACCAAGCTCCTGAGGTCAGCACTCCTTCCCTGGCAGAAACTAGATGCGATTCGCACTTTTGTGATGTCTCGTCTTGACTATCATCTCAGGCATTGTTACCCTTATAGACAGCAGCTGATTGCCTTCGATCGTCATATACGCTCTGCTCTAAAGGCTACCTTCAAGCTTTCAAAGAGCACCGTCGTTGAGATGTTTCATCAGCCCACCTCACATGGTGGTCTTGGGTGTACTTCTCTCATCACGATCGCAACTGCAACGCAGATAGGTCATGCTGTACAAATGCTCAACAGTTCAGACAGCGTGATTCGAGCGGTTGCAGAAGGCCAGCTATTGGAAGTCATCAAAAAGGCTTTCATCTATACACGTGAGAGTGACAAGAGCGACCGGGAAGCGATTATTGCCTATCTCAACGGGCGTGACTTGGGCTGCCTGAAGAGGAGAGGCAAAAGGGTGGACGTTCGAAGCTTATGGACAGAGCTTCCAGGAAGCTTATCGATGAGCAAGACGCGCATCGAGACTGGAAGCAACGAGAGCTATGTTGTTCAGCGAACAGATGGCTCCGAACTGGATCAGAAGCATATCATTAAAAGTATCAAACAGCATATGGCGGAGTGCCAACGGGACGTGTGGAAGGAAAAGGTAGATCAAGGGAAGTCAGTGGCCTATCAGACAGCAGATAGTAATGCTTTCTTGAGAGGTCCCACTCGTCTGAAGCCGGACGAGGTGATCTTCGCCTTAAGAGCACGATCTGCACAACTCCCCACACGAGCATACTTGAAGAAGATTAAGGTCTCAAAGGTATCGCGATGTCGCCATTGTACAGAGGACCCGGAAACCCTAGCGCATGTCCTAAACCACTGCCCTCATCATATGGATAGCAAGATCAAAGACCGACATAACAAGGCGTTGGAGAGGATTGCAACAGCTATCAAGAGCAGCGCGAAGAATAGGGGCAAGAAGCTCCAAGTCGACGCCTGCCCTGAGGACATGGAAACCCTGTTAAGGCCTGATATTATTCTTCGAGATGACAAGCGCAAAGACTTGGCAATAGTAGATGTGGCGGTCGTCTTTGAGGACTACAAGAAGAATTCCCTCGGAGCAGCCCGTCTACAAAAAGAAGAGAAATATCAAAGCCTCAAAAAGCATTACGAAGCGCGAGGATATCGGGTAACAGTACAGGCACTAGTATATGGATCCCTTGGCTGCATTGCACGAGAAAACAGGACGGTACTCACGCACAGACTTGGAATCTCAGAACGTTCAGCATGGATTGTGCAACGTGAAATTAGTGCCGACTGTATTCGTCTTAGCCAAAAAATCTGGGGGTTTCATGTAGCCGATAGAGGAGACAGAAAACCTCGGAGTGGCGGGCGATCTCGTGGAAATGCTCCAAAATCTGCATGATTTGATATGTTGATGATATAGTATATGGATACCCTACATGGTCGTATAATGTGCACTTTCTAAGACGCGTGAAAGCGGTTGGCTCTCACAAAGAAGGGCGTGCCGCAGGAGTATGGGCTCCCTCAGTGAATATCTAACACATAATTTTCTGGGGAAGCAGATTGCCCCTCCAAAACCCAGTTTCCTTAAAATTTCCACGTCATAGTTACGTCCGCCGTTAACCCGCGCTTGATTGAATTTCATCACATTGACATTCAGAGCACTGGGCAGAAATCACATTGCGTCAACACCGTTTGCGGCCATCGCAATGCTTTGTTTTAATTAAACAGTCGGATTCCCCTTGTCCGCTCCAGTTCTGAGTTAGCTGTTCACTGTGTACGCAGACCAGTGGTCACATCGCAGTCAGTGCCAGCGATCCACAGACACGCCGCGAAGCACGAACGGGCCCGCGCAGCTCCAACCGACGATGAACACACTGGCGCTATACACCCAGCCCTCAGAGCCAATCCTTTTCCCGAAGTTACGGATCCATTTTGCCGACTTCCCTTATCTACTTTCTTCTATCGACCAGAGGCTGCTAACCTTGGAGACCTGATGCGGTTAATGGTACGGCCAGGGGTGTAAATAACAACTTTCCCTCCTCTTTTCAAGGGCAGTCAGGAGCGCACCGGACTCCCTGGAAGCCAGGAAGCTTTACCAACCAGTCAACCCTATCTCCAGATAATCTGATTCCAGGGTATGTTTATAAAGAGGTTGTTAAAAAGCAAAGACAACGCTTCCCGGGGCACCCGCCTGCGTCGAGGAGTTCATTCACGTTACCGTACAGTATCCACGTCCTGGCTCAGGAATATTATCCTGATTCCCTTTCGCGAAATACGAGGACAAAAAAGCCCCGAAATTACCGCAGTTAAGCTTTCGCTTAGGACCGGCTAACCCATGTCCAATTGCTGTTCACATGGAACCCTTCTCCACTTCAGTCTTCAAAGTTCTCATTTGAATATTTGCTACTGCCACCAAGATCTGCACTAGAGACCGTTCCACACAGGCTCACGCCGAATGCTTCGCTACGATCCCCACGTCTTCCTACTCATTATCGCAAAAAGTCTAGTGCTGAAAACTTGCGATAATGGCCTGGTATCGGTAACCCGCTGCAGCGCCATCCATTTTCAGGGCTGGTTCATTCGGCAGGTAAGTTGTTACACACTTCTTAGCGGATTTCGACTTCCATGACCACCGTCCTGCTGTCAAAATGAACCAACACCTTTTATGGTGTCTGATGAGCGAGTATTTAGGCACCTTAACCAAGCGTTAGGAGCATCCCTCATCGCCAGTTCTGCTTACCAAAAATGGCCCACTTGGAGTTCATATTAACCCCAGCAGTTCAATAAAGTAACCACTGGATCTTACCCATTTAAAGTTTGAGAATAGGTCGAGGGCAACGCGCCCCCGAGGCCTCTAATCATTCGCTTTACCTGATAAAACTAATTGAACTCCAGCTATCCTGAGAGAAACTTCGGAAGAAACCAGCTACTAGACGGTTCGATTAGTCTTTCGCCCCTATACCCAAGTTTGACGAACGATTTGCACGTCAGTATCGCTACGAGCTTCCATCAGGCTTTCGCCTGACTTCACCCTACTCAGGCATAGTTCACCATCTTTCGGGTCCTAACAGATGTGCTACAACTCAAACCTCTCACAAAGTTCATGGTCGGTCGTAGGTGCAAGGCATGCAAAAAGCAAAACCTTTCCCTACTCTCACTTTCATTGTGCATACAGGGTTTCCACCCGCATACTCGCACATATGTTAGACTCCTTGGTCCGTGTTTCAAGACGGGTCGGTTGAAACCGTTAAGGACAGCATCGCAGAACGACGGTACTCGAAAGTGTAGCCATCGAACGCGGAAAGCACACCTCAGCAAACACCTGAACAACACAAACCCAAAGGCTATAACAGCCCACGAAAGGCCTACCTTCCTTGGGGAGAATAGTCAAGCGTCCACTGATGCTGACCAACCTCAAGGGATCATAGTGGACCACAGCAGTAAACAGACCTCCCAATCCCTATAACGGAGATATAAGAGATGTGACCACTGGACCCCACCGGCACCCTAGAGATACAAAAGTTTCAATCGCTTCCCTTCCAGCAATTTCAGACACTTTTAACTCTCTTTCCAAAGTCCTTTTCATCTTTCCTTCACAGTACTTGTTCGCTATCGGTCTCACGCCAATATTTAGCTTTATGTGAAACTTATCACACATTTTGCGCTCAAATCCCAATGAACGCGACTCAATAAAAGCGCACCGTACGTGGGAGCATCGAGCAGGACAAAGGACGGGACTGTCACCCTCTCTGAAGTTCTGTTCCAAGAAACTTAGACCTGCCCTCCCACTGGCAACGCCTCTAGAGGCTACAATTCGTGAGGCCAAATAAGGGACTCACGATTTTCACTTTGAGCTCTTCCCGCTTCACTCGCCGTTACTAGGGGAATCATTGTTATTTTCTTTTCCTCCGCTTAGTAATATGCTTAAATTCAGCGGGTAACCTCGACTGATTTCAGGTCTAGATATATATATGTTTATATCTTGGAAATATTTTGGAATATATCCCACATCAAGCATAATTGATAATAAATTATTATCCCACACATACATAAATAGGCTTCCAATAGAACATACCCAATATATGCATGCTAAAATCATTCATTATTGTTGAGATACATATCAGCAGCTTAATAATAAACCACCGTATCTCTTTCATGAACGAAAGGATAACACCATATCAATCTTATGCTTGTCAGCACACATACATAATAATATGTACTTGTGGTGACTCCAAAACAAATCTTCACACGACGCAATTATATAAAAATACTGCGACGTGCAAATGATACCAACCACACATTCAACGCGCACAGTATCATAAAACTGTGCCCTGCCAATGTTGGTAAGTATACTTATAGAAGAGATCAAAAGACACTGAAACAGACGTGCTGCCGAGAAATCCCGGCAGCGCCATATGCGTTCAGAAATCTGATGGTTCACTAAAATCTGCAATTCACAATGCGTATCGCATTTCGCTGCGTCCTTCATCGATGCGTGAGCCAAGACATCCATTGCTGAAAGTTTTTTTTAAGCAAAACGCTTCTTCTTTTTTGCATTAAATAGCGCACAAACGCTGCTGTGTGATCTATTTAGGACATGCATACACACATCATACATACACAAGCCACGCCAATGCATGCATGCATGCTGCATGCAGCCCTAAACAGCCCCACCACAGCCTTAAACATGCGCTAACTCCCCCCCCCACCCCCCCGTTCCAAATCGCATGCGGCAGCATGCAAAAACAGAGAGGAGAGGTGCAAGCATGAAACACTTCTTTCATCTTCTACAAAGAACGTTGTGGAGGAAAAAACACAGAGATTCAAGGATTGATTTACGTTCGTTAGTAGGCGATCCCCAAAAGCAGGCTTCCAACATCGCAAAACGCTTCCAATAAGCTATTCGCCAATGATGAAATCGCTTGGAGACGCACAATCAATGTGTGAATGATCCTTCCGCAGGTTCACCTACGGAAACCGTGTTACGACTTTTGCATCCTTTAGAGGGCTCTATTTACGCAACTTCCCGGCCAGCCCCAAAGTGGGGTTGGCCAGTCCGATGAATTCACAGGACCCTCCGATCGGTTGCAGCGACGGGCGGTGTGTACAAGGGGCAGGGACGTAGTCGGCGCAAGCTGCTGACTTGCGCCTACTAGGCATTCCTCGTTGAAGACTAATAATTGCAATAATCTATCCCCATCACGATGCACCCTCACAAGATTACCCAGCCCCATCGGGCAAGGTAAAAACTCGTTGCATGCATCAGTGTAGCGCGCGTGCAGCCCAGAACATCTAAGGGCATCACAGACCTGTTATTGCCTCAAACTTCCTTGCGTTAGACACGCAAA
Organism: Eimeria praecox; assembly: GCA_963920595.1. Classification (NCBI taxonomy): domain Eukaryota; phylum Apicomplexa; class Conoidasida; order Eucoccidiorida; family Eimeriidae; genus Eimeria; species Eimeria praecox. The sequence continues at coordinate 5,903,741 of OY986947.1, read as the reverse complement.
GTCCCTCTAAGAAGTGATACAGTAACAGAAGTTACTGACCCTATTTAGCAGGCCAAGGTCTCGTTCGTTATCGAAATTAACCAGACAGATCACTCCACCAACTAAGAACGGCCATGCACCACCACCCATAGAATCAAGAAAGAGCTATCAATCTGTCAATCCTTCCCATGTCTGGACCTGGTGAGTTTCCCCGTGTTGAGTCAAATTAAGCCGCAGGCTCCACGCCTGGTGGTGCCCCTCCGTCAATTCCTTTAAGTTTCAGCCTTGCGACCATACTCCCCCCAGAACCCAGAGACTTTGATTTCTCATGAGGTGCAGGAGAAGCCAAGGTAGGCATTTCCCTATCTCTAGTCGGCATAGTTTATGGTAGAGATTACGACGGTATCTAATCGTCTTCAAACCCCCTACTGTCGTTCTTGATTAATGAAAACATCCTTGGCAAATGCTTTCGCAGTAGTTCGTCTTTAACAAATCTAAGAATTTCACCTCTGACAGTTAAATACGAATGCCCCCAACTGTCCCTATTAATCATTACCTTGGTCCTAGAAACCAACAAAATAGAACCGAGGTCCTATCTTATTATTCCATGCTGCAGTATTCAGGGCGACAAGCCTGCTTGAAACACTCTATTTTTCTCAAAGTAAAAGTTCCAGAACACCTACCAACGCAATAAAGCGCCAGAGGCTACCAGAAATATGCCGAGGGCAAACCACGCGCACACCCATACGGGCAGCGCAGGCTGACCACGACAGAAATCCAACTACGAGCTTTTTAACTGCAACAACTCTAATATACACTATTGGAGCTGGAATTACCGCGGCTGCTGGCACCAGACTTGCCCTCCAATTGTTACTCTGGAAGGGTTTTACATTCCCATCATTCCAATTACAAAGCATAAAATGCCCTGTATTGTTATTTCTCGTCACTACCTCGAAACTGTTTTCATTGGGTAATTTGCGCGCCTGCTGCCTTCCTTAGATGTGGTAGCCGTTTCTCAGGCTCCCTCTCCGGAATCGAACCCTAATTCCCCGTTACCCGTCACTGCCACGGTAGGCCAATACCCTACCGTCGAAAGCTGATAGGTCAGAAACTTGAATGATCCATCGCGGGCCCGAAAGCCAACTGCGATCCGTTCGGTTACTATGAATCACCATGACTCCACAAAAGTGGGTTGGTTTTGTATCTAATAAACACAGCCCCTCCAGAGAAGGTAGCTTTTGCGCATGTATTAGCCATAGAATTACCATGGTTATCCATGTAAAAAAGACCATCAAATAAACTATAACTGTTTTAATGAGCCATTCGCAGTTTCACCGTATAAAAGCTTATACTTAGACATGCATGGCTTAATCTTTGAGACAAGCATATGACTACTGGCAGGATCAACCAGGTTGCTATCGTCATCCTCCTCCACCATGGCCATAAAACACACAAATCATTCCATCTCGTATTGTTCATCTGAAATAAACAAACGAGGAGGAACAAAATGCGTAAAACGCCATGGAGAAAAGAATAATAACTTATCACCACAGGTCATTATCTTATCATTTCCACAAAACAGATAAAAGAAGACACACTCGCCCCCCCACAATCCATTTTGTAGTAAAGATAATAACACTTTAGTGGCTTCAGAAACATTCTTATCATTCCAAACCCTCTTAAAGAGTCCAAGGTCTAATAAGAATGTCCCAAACAAATCCAAAAGCACCCCCCACCGCCACAAATATCATCATAGTTCGTCATATTACCCTGGAAACTTGGAATAATCTTCCTTGCCTGCTGCATAAAGCAATCTTCTTAAAGCGTATGTATATAACGCTTCTAATCAATTGCCATCACAAACAAAAAAGATACACAAGAATCCTTGGCAACGAACCATGCTTTCCAAGCGCCCGAATTGCCCCCCCCGCATCAGCATCTCCTCCACTTGATCTCGCCTCTGTCCGTTTGCAAAAGGATTGAATAATATATACGTATAAAAAGACAATCTGACCATATATATATATATATATATATATATATATATATATATATATATATATATATATATATATATATATATACATATATATATATAGCCACAATGCACTTCTATACGCAATATCGTCCCACCCCAAGAAACAAAACAAAAGCCAAACCAAAAATTGGAAGCGCTGGAAGGACAAATCCATAACGCTCTATTTTTCTTCCCACAAATTTCTTTGCAGGACACACCAATACAACACCAACAACTCCGCTCCCAAAATGCAGCTTCATTCGGGGTATCAACAAATCAAATGCTCAAAAAGCAAATGAAATCCCCCCACATCCTAAACATCTCAAAATGATGTTCTTTCAAACGAACCCCACAACCATCTAGCTTCTCTGACGCACAGGTGAAGCATCCATGGCAATGAGATCATCTGTCTTCATCCTACCCAAGAAAAATATAAGCTTCCTTTCTCTACACACTACCACTACAAACAGCTTGGCCATCCTTTCTTCGACAACCACCCAAAATGGGAGAACAGCAAAACCAGGACATTACACACATTCAGAGTGAATTATCCTGTTGCCATTCACAGCTGTTGCAGAAGCACCGCAATCTCCCCTCAACATACGCTCACATATGAATGGCGACCTTTCCCGCGTAGGCTCCTCACACGAATCTAATTCTATTTCCATCCAAACACACCAACAAAAACTTTTGTCAAAGATACATGAACGCTTTTGCGACGCAATTCACCAGTCTACCACTACCTCCCATCAGCCAAAAGCGTCTTGTAGTTTCTGCTCCTTAAAGCGAACTTTTGCATACCCTCTGAATTCTTCTCACCTCCCAAATATACTTAAGACTCACTGAAAGCTAACCAGCTCATGTATCCCTTCGTGTGCCACACAACACAAATCCCTCCCTATCCCTGTCTTCTCCAGCGAGCCAAGAAAACTCCAGAGCAGCATCTTTACCAACATATACAAGCATAATTCAAGAAGAAAAAATGGCATCAAGAAAATCCACAGAAAACTCTAGGACAGCTTGCTGAACATCCTGCATTGCTTGGTCCTCATCATGTTGAGAAAGTGGTGCAGAATCAAGGTCATCGCAAAGTCGAGACAACCCCCTTAATAACTTGCACATCGGATTGAACTAAATTACCGAGCATATACTGATTGATGCTGCAAATAAAATTCTATATGGAGGAGCCCGCCTTAATAAAACTAGAAAAAAGCACAGTAGAGACCTAACCACCTCAAGAAAAGCAAACTCCAGCGGTTGAGACGCCTGCTGCTGTAAAAGAAAGAATACAATTCACACGGACCATGTTCCTCATTGCTGCCTCAAAAACCAAAAGGAAAAGTATAAACAAACCTCATTGAAGAAATCCAATTAAAAGGAAAATGCAGCATTCGCTGAAAAATATATCTACTGCTGCCTGTTCCAGACCACCCTCTCTCACCCCCCCTGCACACGCGCGCGCGCGCCCCCACAGGCTGCGGTTGATGGCGATCGCATCCATCCTTCCACTGACTGTACGGTACGTAAATGTGGCTACAAGACTTACAGGCATGAACATGTTAACACTGCAGTAATTTGAATCTTTCTATCTGGATCATTTGTGCTTTGCGTCTACACGATAACACTTTGTTGAAGGTGTGCACCCGATGGAGCTCTAGTAAGATGAAGGCACAGTCGCAATGCACCAGGCAAATCCTGATTAGGGCTTTGGTGTACGGCTATATTACACGAATTGTATGGGAGGGATGCTCGTATATGCAATGTACCTGGCATTTGATGCACTCTGGCAGTGTTGGCAAACCGCCAATTGCTAGGCATAAATGCAAACCAAAAGGGACGAACTGGACCCTTACAACATATTTTGTAAGGACCTATGCTCCGCATGAACCCTCATGACATTATATGAGAATGATACGAGGGTTTCCATATGTTTTTGTTGTTTCCTTTGATTTGGAGCGCTTTTCGTCGTTTGTGCAAGGCTGGCTTGAACACAGTTTCTGGTGTCTTCTTATTTTTGTTCCAGTAAAGCATTGACGGTGGTGGTTTCAGTTGGTGCGCAGGTAGGTGGAGTAGGAAACCATTAGCATAATACGTGATCAATGTACCTTGGCAATTTGTACAAAATGATGAACCTCGTGCTTCTACCGAATCTTGGAGTGGCTTGGGTTTAGTTAAGGCGTGCAGTCTACGGTTGACCGGAGCAGGCACAACATAAAAAACACGCTGTGGGTAACAGCACAGTTTCAAGCTTAATAGTTGAAAGTACATTGGGACTTGGCAGGCAAGTAATGCTTGCTATCAGTTATTCAGAAGCTGTCCTTCATATGGCTATAGGAGCATCAGTTTCATGCGGAAACATCCCTTATCATTTACCAGTTTTGTATTAAACCGACGTTTTTTCTCCTCGGAGCTCAATGCAGTTGTGTATGGATAAAGACAAAAGAGACACATGTGCAATAGCTGAATGCAGAATGCATGTCTCTACATATCATGAGGCATAGGTTGAATGAGGGTTACGGCGGGCATTATTGCTCATCGTACCGCATTGCTTTTGTGTGCTAATTATTGACGGGAAATGCATCTTGTTCCGGTTTCTATTGAGTCTACTTGAGCCTGAGTTGACCATCAAGAAGCTCAGCACATTATATTGCGCAAAGAAAGAAGAATTCAACCATCCATTGATAGATACACGGGAGGATACTGTGACTCTTTTCTAGTTTAGGCTGCAGCTATGATTTCATTGTGAAAGCTGTTGTGTTTTCATTGCAAAGCTTTCACTTCTGCTCGACCTGCTCTGATGGGCGTGCATATTAGAATATTATTAAACTTTGTTATTAAACATTGTTATTGAACAGGATAGAATTCGGGATGCAATATTTGATGGTCAGCAAAATAGGATTGCTATATGAATTGCTTGCCAAAATGGTAGAACACCCTGCCAGGGAAAATACAACTGAAATAGACGCAAGCTTAGGGATTTGTAGTTTATAGGCAAGCCACACACGTAGTAACTCCCGAAGTTGGGAGCTGGGACTTTGTGTTACTGTAGCGCCTGACGAGTTGGATTTTAGAAGTCATGCCTAACTCGTGGAAAGACACTTTGTGTTGTGTTCCATCAAACTTGCTAGTAGCGCAAACGAGAGGATAACCTTGTGGCACATAAAGCGATGGGCAATCGCATCACCAGAAGCAGGCAGCCTTCCCTATCCTTATGCTTATACATGCCAAACCTGATGTCATCACTATAGTGATTTTCGCATACCATGATAATTGTTGGTGATATAACCGCGGGTTTGCCGGATCTTTTTACTGCTGGGGTAGCAGCGTGCAACGATTAGCCTAAACAACTACAGGAAGAAGGAATGCCTAGAATGAAAATAATTGCTTTCGTTCACACCATGTTGGCTTCGGTTCCGGAAGCTTCCATAAAGGGAGGGAAATATCAGGCGGAAGATAGAGCATATTGATGCATATCCGGTGCATGAGGCATGCATGCTACACTAAAAGAAAGAACAAACACAGGATCCGCTGAAACAGCTGTCGCAGAGCCACCGCCTTCATGTGCAAAATTTGGACAACGAAAGGTAACGCTAATCCAGCCGAAGCAAATCCTGAAGCTGTTAAGGAGCAAGAAACAATGGCATCTTCAAAAACACAAATAAGTTTTTTGCTTTTATAGTCGTTTCTATCCCAACTCATGTATGACGTGTTCCTTCATTGCTGGCTGGTACTCGTCAGACACGTGCCGAGGCAGGCCATGTGCGCTGTCCTTGCTGTTTAGGTGAAGCGGAAAGGAACGGTATGTTCTATCGGTGCGCTAAGCGTTGGTGTTGTTCTTTGCACCTAGAGTTGCGCTTACGCGGTAATCCAAACTGCAGGTGCTGTTGCTTGTGCATAGCCTCCAATTAGTGCAGTAGCACGTGCGTTTAGGGCACTATGCAGCTAGTGCAATAACAGATGAGCTTCTGTTATTATCCGGTTTCATTTACCTACCATCACCATTGTCATGTGTTGCTGATAAATCTGCATTCTTCTCCCTTCGCAGCACTGTAGATAGGCCATCAGTTTACTTCATTCTGAACTGTGAACCTTGATGTTATTCAATCCTACCAATATGCCTTCATTCGGCGTAATAAAACACCTTATTATATCGAAGAGTCGCGTTCCATCAGCGACAACATTTTGTTTCTGATGGAAGCCAATTCTTCCCTACAGTATCGTGATGATTGCAGAAGAACAGCTCATGAGTACTGCACCTTCAGCATGCTTCTCCTTAGAGTAATATCACTTTCAGCTACTCCTGCTGCAGAGCGCAACAACTTTCGCAACTTACTTTCATGCCACAGGATGACTCATTAGCCCTTCTTGGTGCCAACACCACCTCTCTAAGTGGCACTATCGTAGAGTTGCCATCAGTCTCCCGCCCCCTACGTAGTAATGTGTTGTGAAATTACACCCTTACAGCCGATTGGTATGCTTCCATGCTTAATTTTATTCCGTTCCTACTTATACTAGCAAGCGACGTTTGCCTTGCAATGACGATTCGTCTTGTTGCGCGTCTGCGTTAGTATATGGATGCCGCCTAGCCAAAAGCGATGTAACTACATACGATTCTAGAAGAAACAGCTTCAAACAGAATGCATTATCTAACAACGTCTTCACATGATTCCCACGGTTCACCCTATTCCCAGTCAGTACTGCCATCCCTGTCTACCTACTCCGTTGGCTCATGCTGTATCAAGATGGGTATCAGCGATAAACAATGGCGCACAAAAGCATGAACGCCCTCCAGCGCTCGCCATCTGGCGTCGTCAATGCACTCAGACTGCCGCAAGGCAGAGCTAATCTAGTAAGGCTGCTTGAATACCCCAGGGCGGCAGCGTATTTGTAGGCAAAGGCAGCTCTAAGCAAGGTTTATGGAAAAAAGCGGGGGAAACAAACGTTTGTGCCGCTGTGTTGAAGCTGCGTTTTAATACCGTAAGTAAACAGGAGGTGAAGGCAGCTGCAGCTGCTCTGCTGGACACTGAAGCGCTTTCTGGTCCGACAGCGCTTTGAATAGAATCATAGGCAACAACAGCAATCATCAGCATGCAGTATGCATAGCGGTTCAGCAGGTGCATGGATTTCCCGAGCGGGTTTTGCCAAGTGTCATTTCCCAAACTAAAGCGAAGTTGAACTGGTCTTTGCAATCTTCTTGCTGCAACAAAGCATCATTCGGGATATAACCACCCACTGAGCATTGAATCATCTAAACCTGCATGATTTAGCATGCATCGGACCAAAGCTGGTGCGCGATGGTGTCAGTTCCAGCTCCCCTTATCCACAAGCGGAAAACGGCTCCAAGGAATACCTGGTATTCGCAATCTTTCGAACCAGTCAAACGCATGCCACGTCAGCATGCCCTTGTGCAAAATCCTAATGCACAAATAACCTGTCCAACGGCACCTCATACAATTTAATCGCCCACCGCTCAGCTTGCCTGTTCCTGTCACGGGAAAACACAATAAAACAGCCGCCAATACCACACAGCTTCGTTTCATATTATCTACACACACCTTCTGTCAAAGAGAACGGACTACGGCTGCGGTCTGTCATAATTGGCAGTTGCTCCGCTCTGCCCTTCCATCTAGCACATTTTGAAAGCAAAAGGAGATAGTCGAAGCTTAGCTTTAAGCATTCCGTCACTCGTCCCAACACCTGCAGCGGGAGCGAACGAACAAAGGGGGCGGCAGTAGCAGCAAAGTAATGCTGATTTCTTTGAGCGTAAAGCCCTTTTGTTTGCACGTCAGTGACAAGAGCAGGAGGCACAGTACCTACTGCTTCACCAAAGGGGCTGCTGTTCTGTAGGGATCAGCAGCTGACCCAATATATTCCAGGATACTAGAGCTGTGGAGATTATGGAGCAAATGGTGTCAACGGGCGGCCCCTACTCGGTGTCCGCACCTGTTGTTATTCCTGCTGCACCTCGCACCGGTGGTGCTGCTGCAACCGCTACTGCAGCTGCTGTCACTGGTGGACTTGCCTTAACGATTGCACCCGTTATTTGATTGCTTGTATCCCCTGTGCACATCTCTAGATTGTACAGGCAAAACCTTTTGGCTACTTGCAGGGGGTTTAGGCTACTCTCTCAAAGATGTCAACGGAAACACCTCACGCCCTAACTGCATTGCTGCGGCCTCTCATCTACCATAGCAATAACAGTAAAACAAGACAAAACCGTAATATGCTGTGTGTGGAGCTACAGGTCGCTGGCTGCCTGCTACTTCCGCAACTCGCAACGACTGCTACTCTTGCTGCGAACTGCTACTACTGCTGAGAGTAGCAACAATAATATAGGCATGAAGAACAGCAGCAGGAAGAGCAACAGCGGCAGCAGCACCACCGGATTTTCCGTAGTGCGGGAAGGGAACTAAGATGGGGGCATCAATTCGTTCCCACGCCCCAATTTGAGCCCTTTTCAAGACTATTTCAGCGATACCTGCAACAATAGCTGCAACTTAGAGGAAACGAGCGGCAAGAGAGGAGCATCTATTTTGTGAGTCTCTTTAGACAGGCCGGAAAAGTAGAGCATATCCTGGCAGCGTTGTGAGCTCGAAAGAATGTGAATGGGCCTACTGAGGCAACCGGTGCACCAGCACATTATCAGCGCCACCAGCAGCACGCAGTACAGAGGGGGAACGGAAACCACTCGAGCAGCAGCAGCCGCCATACCAACAGCAGCAGCGCCCACAGCGGCCGCAACATATAGAGCATTCAAAAGGCACGTCATGAGGATGGTGTGATGGGTGTTGTGTGTTGTCCGTTTTACTGAGATGATATGAATATTTGTATAGAGCATTCTTAAGGTCTTCAAAAGGCACGTCATGATGACATGTATGTGCAGATGGGGTGGTTAGATTTAAATATTTGAATTTCCATGGTTTCAATGAGACATTGAGAATCGAGGGGTATTATATGCGGCTTTGGGGAAATGGATTGTATCCCAGCAAGCATAAATTTATTCAGATGATACGAATCATCTGCATTGCATTCTTAAGGTCTTCAAAAGGCACTTCATGAGGATGGTGTGATGGGTGTTTTGTGTGTTGTCCGTTTTACTGAGATGATATGAATATTTGTATAGAGCATTCAAAAGGCACGTCATGAGGATGGTGTGATGGGTGTTGTGTGTTGTCCGTTTTACTGAGATGATATGAATATTTGTATAGAGCATTCTTAAGGTCTTCAAAAGGCACGTCATGATGACATGTATGTGCAGATGGGGTGGTTAGATTTAAATATTTGAATTTCCATGGTTTCAATGAGACATTGAGAATCGAGGGGTATTATATGCGGCTTTGGGGAAATGGATTGCATCCCAGCAAGCATAAATTTATTCAGATGATACGAATCATCTGCATTGCATTCTTAAGGTCTTCAAAAGGCACGTCATGAGGATGGTGTGATGGGTGTTTTGTGTGTTGTCCGTTTTACTGAGATGATATGAATATTTGTATAGAGCATTCAAAAGGCACGTCATGAGGATGGTGTGATGGGTGTTGTGTGTTGTCCGTTTTACTGAGATGATATGAATATTTGTATAGAGCATTCTTAAGGTCTCCAAAAGGCACGTCATGATGACATGTATGTGCAGATGGGGTGGTTAGATTTAAATATTTGAATTTCCATGGTTTCAATGAGACATTGAGAATCGAGGGGTATTATATGCGGCTTTGGGGAAATGGATTGCATCCCAGCAAGCATAAATTTATTCAGATGATACGAATCATCTGCATTGCATTCTTAAGGTCTTCAAAAGGCACGTCATGAGGATGGTGTGATGGGTGTTTTGTGTGTTGTCCGTTTTACTGAGATGATATGAATATTTGTATAGAGCATTCAAAAGGCACGTCATGAGGATGGTGTGATGGGTGTTGTGTGTTGTCCGTTTTACTGAGATGATATGAATATTTGTATAGAGCATTCTTAAGGTCTTCAAAAGGCACGTCATGATGACATGTATGTGCAGATGGGGTGGTTAGATTTAAATATTTGTATTTCCATGGTTTCAATGAGACATTGAGAATCGAGGGGTATATGCGGCTTTGGGGAAATGGATTGTATCCCAGCAAGCATAAATTTATTCAGATGATACGAATCATCTGCATTGCATTCTTAAGGTCTTCAAAAGGCACGTCATGAGGATGGTGTGATGGGTGTTGTGTGTTGTCCGTTTTACTGAGATGATATGAATATTTGTATAGAGCATTCAAAAAAAATTAAGGTCTTCAAAAGGCACGTCATGAGGATGGTGTGATGGGTGTTGTGTGTTGTCCGTTTTACTGAGATGATATGAATATTTGTATAGAGCATTCTTAAGGTCTTCAAAAGGCACGTCATGATGACATGTATGTGCAGATGGGGTGGTTAGATTTAAATATTTGAATTTCCATGGTTTCAATGAGACATTGAGAATCGAGGGGTATATGCGGCTTTGGGGAAATGGATTGTATCCCAGCAAGCATAAATTTATTCAGATGATACGAATCATCTGCATTGCATTCTTAAGGTCTTCAAAAGGCACGTCATGAGGATGGTGTGATGGGTGTTGTGTGTTGTCCGTTTTACTGAGATGATATGAATATTTGTATAGAGCATTTAAGGTCTTCAAAAGGCACGTCATGAGGATGGTGTGATGGGTGTTTTGTGTGTTGTCCGTTTTACTGAGATGATATGAATATTTGTATAGAGCATTCTTAAGGTCTTCAAAAGGCACGTCATGAGGATGGTGTGATGGGTGTTTTGTGTGTTGTCCGTTTTACTGAGATGATATGAATATTTGTATAGAGCATTCAAAAGGCACGTCATGAGGATGGTGTGATGGGTGTTGTGTGTTGTCCGTTTTACTGAGATGATATGAATATTTGTATAGAGCATTCTTAAGGTCTTCAAAAGGCACGTCATTATGATGCGATGCATGTTGAGTGTCAGCTTTACTGAGATGATATGAATATTTGCATTGCATTGCATTTTTTTAAGGTCTTCAAAAGGCACGTCATGATAATGATATGGTGCGTATGGAGTGTCGCAATTGTACTGAAATGGCATGAATATTTGCATTGCATTCTTAAGGTCTTCAAAAGGCACGTCATGATGATATGCTGCTTGTCGTGTGTTCGTTTTACTGAGATGGCATGAATATTTGCACTGCACCGCATACATCTCCGGCTCTCATTGTCTCATTCAAACCATTGCAATT